>APFE031049556.1:0-55955 GCA_000404065.3 Pinus taeda | reverse complement strand
CATCTTATCATCCATGCCATCAATTTTAGCGTCCATGCCATTCACCTTAGCTTCCATGCCATCCATCTTAGCTTCTACACCTTTCTTTAAACCATCCATCTTAGCTTCTACATCTTTCCTTAAACCATCCATTTTATTCTGTTGATTTTTGTGCAAGTGACACTCGTTGCACTTGTTCTTGTAATTTTGATATATCATATAGCATTTCTTCTTCTTCTTCATGAGTCATGCTACAACTTTCAGGTTCCTTACTAGGTGTTTGCATTTTATTTCCTTGGGGCATCAGTTACCGATAATAATTCTCTAATATGCCCTTTGAATTCCTTCAAAATAAAATTTCAAACCAAGCTTAAGCAAAAATTAAAGAAAATCTACACACCTTTTTTCACTTTGTAGAAGCTCGATATTGCCTCTGATGTATCTCTGTACTTTCTGATTATCTAGTTCTGAATTTGTGACCTGTAGTGTCCCTCTGTGTCCTCTTTCCAATGCCATGAGTCTGATCCAAATTGGATTCTCCAAGGAAGAGTTATACAAAATCTCCCACAGTGACTTGATTATAGACTAGTTCAGTAGAGCGAACTTGTATGACGTGCCACTAGTCACTGTTTCGACCTTTGGATCCAAAAAACACCCAAAAAAAACTAAAGTCCGTCCTCTTTCTGTACCTTTTTACGAAATTTCAATCCGATCATCAGAGAGAAAGTTATGACTATTTTCCCCAGGTCACCTGTTTTGAATGTAATTCAGGAGTCTGCAAAAAGACCAACTTCCTCAGATCATATCTCCGAAAATATTGTGCGAAAAGCTCTGAAATTCGGACCCAACGTTCTGCGCCAATTCTTCTCAAATGGGTTTTTTTTGTGACTTCTGAAACGTCACAGAAAAAAAATTTATAGCGATAATGCCATGATGCCCTGTTTGGAGCAGCGAAACCCTAGAATCCAAAGCTCTGATACCAAATGTTATGAAACCAACTCAAAAAAGATAGAAAAGATAGATCAACACCTTAGAATTCAGCCTCTTCGAGGGGGCAACCTCCTTTACATTACATAAATGAACAATTCTTGGATGATACAAATGAAAAGGCCTCCTTTCTATATATAGGAGTCTAAGGGCTGATAACATAATCAGAGCCGACATAACAATAATAATGTAAGGGCACAATAATAACAATAGTGGGCTTCTATGAGGCACAATAGTAACAATGTGGGCACTACATGGGTACATCAATATAATAAGGGGGTTTTACTAATAACAATAAGGGGTTACACTAGTAGTATAGGGGCCTAACAGACGTTCACGCAAAATATGTTTTTTAATTAATTTGGACAATAAATGGACAATGTTTCTTGTTCTTCTACTAATTTCTGTTGAAATTTCAAAGAATCTATATGTTTACTAACATTATTCATAATTTCAATTTTCATGTTATCCATTTTATTTTCCAAACAAATAATCATGGCATTCGTAGATCCAAATATGTCGTTCCTAGAATTACCCCTAATTCCATTACCAGATCTGGATTGGTTTCACGAAAAATTCTTGCATAGGTCATAAATATGATCAAAAGAAATTTGAGCAATGTACGCTTGTCGTAACAGATTCAAATTCTTCTAAGAATCATCATAAATCCATCATAGAAACAAGTTTCTAACAATTCTCATATCGAACTTATGCTTTGACCTTTGAAGGATGTATAAAAATCTCTCTAAATAATCCTCCAAAGTTTCATCATCACCTAATGCAATGGAAAATATTTCATCCTGCATTTATTTTGTTTTACAATATTCTTGATATTTAATCAAGAAAATTGTTGGGCACTAAGTTGTTCCTTAAGAATCAACTTAAACCTCTACACATTAAATTGTCAACTTAGGATTCCATCTTTTTATTGCAAGGTTGTCTGCACAGTTGGTGCAAGGCTAGTGTTCAGATTACCTTGTTTTGAGTAAGACTAATAAGAAGCAAAGAATAATAAATGAAAGGAACAACATAAGCTTTTACTAAAATAATACTTTCTTTCTATCTCTAATTCATAACCAAACTAATAATAAAAGTAAATCGTTGGGTTGCTATGCAGAAATCACAAAGAAACTTAGGTTGTTTCTTAGGAAATTATAACTATGATAAAGGAATTGAAATGCCTCTATTAGGAAAGCATTAAATTATTTAAAGCTAACAACCCTTACTTTGTTGCGAGAAACAATATCAAAACAAAATATTGTAAAGGGAATTTTATCTAATCACTATTCACACAATTGCTGATAAATACGAATAATAAATCTTGTGAACGATAATTCAATCGAAGGAATAGTAAGTCAGTCAAAAAATGAGAGTAAGAAGAAATAATAATACAAAAAAGACAGTAAGTGTTCTAGGGCTAGGCCCACGGTCTCTGGATCTGATTAACTTGAAGTTAACTTAATAAACTAGATTAAAACCAAATCGCCAAAATCTTCATTCATATGCAACAATAAATTACAGGAAAGTCTGTGAAAACTTAAGGAAGCATGTTCCTTTAGTCACCTTTTACAATTGACAAGAGAAAATTAACTCTTTTTACTAAAGTTTAATCATGCTTTTATATTACAACATAATTCTAAATTTAAACTAGTAGAGCTATCTCGAGAATCAAAAGATTCTCGAGATTGCTTAATTCAAGTTGTAAAATCTTTAACATCCCTTCCAGAATAATAGATTATGCCCCTTTTCTAGCTGTCTCTTGCATATAAGGCGTGAATCCTTGGTCATTGCATTACAAATATTCCAAATGGTTTCCTTATGGCTTGGGTTTCCTTAGTGATTCAGAGAACAAGAACCATCGTCAAGTATTCCCTGCCCACATATTAACCCAAATCTTGAGTTAATAACATCTTTAATATTAGAATTGATTCATAAATAAGGTAAAATATCATAACAATTATCAACTCCTTAGTATCCAAATTATTATGATCTAAGCTCAAAAAGCTTGAAAAACTAATTATTAACTAAGGAAATGAGGTAAAGAATTATACCAATTCCAAGGCCCAACATCACCCCCAGGCTTACATTTTTGCATGCCCTCGTGGAATGAGATGGTTGACATGTAGTAGGGTTAAAGAGTAGGTTGGGTAAGGGCGCTCGCCATAGTGTCTAAATCCATTCCTACGTTTAATTTCCTAGAATTCTATTGACTTACCTATGTCTGTTGGCTCATACTTTACCTTGTAATCATCTGGAGGATACAAAATTATAGGACATTTGCAGTTTCATCCAAGCCAATTGGGGCCTTCCGTTAGGATCAAGTGAGCATAATGCCGCATTCTACTTACTGCTGCTTGAAAGTTTATGAAATTAAAGGGTTCCCTATTTTTGACTTCATTAGTTGACATTTTCCACCTCCGCTTAGTAGCTTGTAAGGCTTTTGTTTCAATTTTTTCAAAATACTCCAGTCCAATCCATAGAACATCGTTATCAATATGTGTTAGGGAAGTAACAACACCATGATGCTCCATAAGCTTCTTATGTTTAATGAGCATGTGCAGAGGGATTTTCGGCTCTCCCTTGACCCAAAGGTCAAGGCCATTCTCTCTCTGTTGGAATATGTCATATGCTTTGGACCATTTTATCTTATTCCTGGCAAAAGAGATGAATGCATGAAATTTCACCTCACCAATGAAAGGACTAGGTTTTTAATCTCGTTGTTCTTCCAAAAAGAATTTATGCATGTATAATTCACACAAAAAATATTTTGTGTGATCATCATGTTTCTAAAAAGACTTAATAAAATCAGAAACATTATTAAATTCATAAGTCTATCTAGATCGAACAACCTTAATCTTGAGTAGAATGTATCGCTCTAATAAAAATAAAACATAATTGTTAGCTGGTAATATGCAAGATAGGCCATCATAATAAATGGAACAAACTTCCTTTTTTTCTGCTCCAGGGATTTTTCGAGATGGCCTTGTACGATCTTTACCTTTTTCTTCGTTGCCCTCAATTTAACATAAGTTTCATCCTCAGTGATTGTTAATGCCTTAAATTTTTGCAGCAATTCTTGATTCTCCCTTCGAGGCACCACCTCTCCTTGATACCGTGTCAGGGTTACTTGTTGTTCTTCAAGTTTCTTATTTAACAACTGAATGATAGCATCTACAATTAAGGGGGTATAAGGCGGTACAAGCTCTGTCTGAGTAGTTGTGTTAATAAGAACTAATAATTTTGTTTGAGTATCCTCTTCAGTAGTCATCACGTTGATGTCTAATACATCCAAGTCATTCTGTGTTCCTATAGTCACAACAAGGGCTTCCTTTATCTAAGTTTCTGCAAAGGCAACAATGTTCTCGGTTTGGGCCTTAGATGTTCAAGTTTCTTGCTTTCCTTTATAATTCTTCTTACTATTTCTTAACCATTTTATGAGCTTCTTTACTTTTCTTTGTAGTTTCCGATTTTCTCTTTAAGAAACTATATTTCATAAACAAATTTTCTTCTTCTTTTTTCAACACATTTTTCAATCTGGATGATCAAAGTAGAGGGAGTAGCAACGATAATTTTGAAACTTTCAATTACAATTTCTTCAATTGTGCTAATAGTTACAAGTTCTACACGGCTTGCATCAGAATGGGACATGTCAAAAAGACCATCATTAGTCTCTTGTTGATCTAAATCCTGATCGAAATTGATACTGGTTTATTAACTTTTGAAAGTGTACCCATATAATTAAAAACCACCATTAAAAATAGCTTAATCAACTGTCATAGGAAACTTGAAAG
Organism: Pinus taeda; assembly: GCA_000404065.3. NCBI lineage: Eukaryota > Viridiplantae > Streptophyta > Pinopsida > Pinales > Pinaceae > Pinus > Pinus taeda. The sequence goes on along the minus strand of APFE031049556.1, from coordinate 51,198 downwards.
GAAAATTGCATCGAAATAAACATCAATAATGAAGTACACAAGAAACAAAAACACCAACACATTGATAACGAAATTATACTATCTACAAGCCTACCTCTTTGAGCCAAGTCTTTAATGAGAAGCCTTTTTATTAAAATTTTCCAAAATCATCAAAATTACATATAAAAATGCTTCCTACCATCCACAAACTCTATTGCATTCTTCTTTATCTTTGGATCCTCTAACAACTTTCGGATTTGAAAAAGGCTTCTTGGTTTTCCCAGAATGTCTCTCCTTTGTCCCCTAGTATGTCATTAAATAAAATCTCCCTCTCATGCACAAAATTCAACTCTACCTCTCGTGGGGAAAACTTTAATAATAAATATGAAAGTTCGGGGTATCAAATCCACACCTCCTCGCTGAGTTGTGGTGATACACTTTACAATGGATAATCTATATCTTTTTTATCACCATATCCCACTCCCACAAAGCCTTATCCCTGCACCATATGTTACGCTACATTCAAACCACTCTAAAAAATATATAATATATCGGCCATATCATATTTATTAACCTTATCCCTCCACCCACGTATTATATGAACCATTCCACCATATAACATGTAACCATATATGCGTTTATGTTAACACATTTATAACCATCGGTGGATATATTTCAACGTTTGACCATTCATTTTGGCAAAGGTTATGGTTTGTGGATAACGTTGTATAGCAGAGGTATGGTATGTATGGTGGAGCGGATAATGGTTGAAATATATGGCAGAGTTTGGTATGGAATGGCGTGCCAATCCGTATCATAACCACCATCAATAAAATAGGCAGAGCAAATTAAATAAGCTACAATTGTATCACCATGGTAAGAAAATTAAATAAGCTACAATTGTATCACCATGGTAAGAAATCGTATTTGTAGAGAAAATCAATGGGATCGAGTCCGTCTACTTCTGCCATTTAATAAACTTTTGATGATTCTTACGAGGCCAGCTGTCACCTCAAGATTTGCCCAAAATCAACCTTGATCATTCTTACGAGGCTAGGTGTTGCTTCAAGATTGGCCCAAAATCAACCAACCACAACGACATTTATGAAGTTGCAGAAGTGCCATGTGTCACCTGGAACCATGAGACTCAAACCTTCACTGTTGTAACCCTACATTGTCTCTTGACATATGAAACCTTGAGAGTTGATTTTGACTAGTTGACTTTTGATGTTTTGCCCAACTTGGACTTGAACTTTGATCTTGAATAATTTCTTCATACAAAGTCAGATTTCAACTATTCAAGTTGCGTTGGATTTAGAATGATGAAATATATGCAATGAAAATGGTTTGAAAAGCATCTACAACTTTTATTTATGAGCATTTTCCAAAACTTTGAGCTTATTTTGGATCCTCTAGATCACTCCTTGATAATTTTGGATCATTCCTCCCCAATAAGACCTTTTGGACCTCCAAAAGGTTGTCTATATTATTTGAAGGTGTCTCTCCACTTGCTCAATGTCTTTGAGCCAACCTATTCTAAATCTATACATGTTACTCATCCACACAATCATTAGTACAACATAAAAATTGCAAAGCACACTGATCCATTTTCCATCCATATCTATATTCATATTTGTTGTTATAACCCACAAACTACTGAAAAGAAGCAAGTTGAATAACAACATTGAACATACTTGCCATACAACTCAACTTACCATGCAACGACACTCGTACAATTCTTAAGCACATTTTTCTTATTTTTTTAATGCTTAAGTGTTAGTGGTACTAACATAGTTTTACTTGCATAAGCTTCCCTCTTTAACTGTTCCATTATTTCAAAAGATTTTGTTGCCTTTATAGTATGAGAATGCGCAATATATTCAATCCCTCTTTTAAACAAATGATATTAATTTTGTTCCCTATAGAAAATTACCTTTCGATAATATAAATAAGGGCTACCTAAGGCCATTCCACATGCATCTAGCGGCACTACATCACATGTTACCTTATCCACAAATTGAGATGTGATTGCAAATTGTAATAATATACATTGCTTAGTTACTGGCAATTTATGGTTTTTTCTCATCCAATTTAGTGTGTAAGGTCTACGATGATTTTTAGTTTTTAATCCCAATTGCTTAACCACTTTCTCGGAAATTAGATTAGCTTGAGACCGGCTATCTAACAAAGTGTCGATCTTAGTATGCTTCATAATGACCCTTATATGAAATAATTTTCACTTTTCTATATCACATGATCTATTAGAATCATTACCATCATCAGATTTACCTGCCAAGCCTATTGCAATTTGAGCCTCATCACCTAATTTTGAACCCAAATTTGTTGGCACTATTGGTACTGCAACTTTTTTCTTACCCTTCACTCCTTTAAACCACTTTGATCGCTTGTCAGGGTGTAGTTGCCGACAATGTTCTTCATCATGACCTTCTTTGTTGCAATGCTTGCAAGAGAGCTTCTCCTCTTCCATATTAATGGAATCTTTTCTCTTTGCTTTTCCCTCTTTTCTTGACACTGATTTTGATAATACACCAACACTAGTTTTTCCTTCTTCAACGTAAGTTTCTATAACAGCCACTTCATCTAGGTTAGTAGGACTAAACATGAATACAATATTACGAATCTATTCAGGTAATCCTCCTATATATTTCATTAGAGTTTCTTGTGTATGTAAGGGAATATCAAGCATTAATGACTTCTTGCAAAAAATTCATTTTTGTATTCTTTCACTGGTTTTCCTTTCTTAACTTTAAGACTTTTCCATTTTATTAAGGTTTTCTTCTTATATCCCAATGGGTAGAATTGCTTTCTAATTGAGAAAACAAAATCACTCCATGATGGAAAAATATTAACAATCTGCTGAGTCCCATGTTGTAACTTATTCTGCCACCGGATGAATGTGTGCCTTCTAGACGAAGTGAAGCCAATCAAATCTTCACCACATCGTCATAAATCTGCTGCACACTACAATACACCTCCATCTGTCTAATCTTGCTATCAAGTTTCTCAGCACTGATTTCACCATTATACATGGGTAAATCGAATTTCACATCCAATTTAAGAAAAAGTTTTTGGGAAGATGATTCAGGTCAACGACCAAAAAAAGAGGAAATAGGATATTTTTTATCATCATCAGTTTTTATCTTTTTACCTGAATAATATGGTCCTTCATACATAGGGTTTTCAGAATGTGATGCCTCAGTTTCCTCATCTTTGGGTTTATTTTCCTCTTTCGCCTTTTTTAACTCATGGTACATTTCATTAACCATGGATTGCAAGGTCATGAAAGCATCAACAAAGTCTGCATCAGATCCAAAAGGATGATCATCTGTTCCTTCTTCAACCATCTCTTCTCCTCAAGTTGTCCTTCTTCTTGAACCAACTTTTGGATATCCTTTAACAAGTTCTCCTTCAACACATCTTGATTTTCTTGTGGTGATCATGCATACTTAAACCAAACTATCGATAACTCGTTCTGATACCAATTGATATGAATCCCGATCGAAATTGATACTAGTTTATTAACTTTTTAAAAGTGTATGCATGTAATTAAAAACCTCCATTAAAAATAGATTAATCAACTGTCATAGGAAACTTGAAAGGAAAATTACAGCAAAATAAACATCAATAATGAAATATATAAGAGACAAAAACACTAGTACATTGATAACAAAGTTTGGTTATCTTCAAGCCTACCTCTTTGGGCCCAACCTTTAATGGGGAGGCCTTTTTATTAAAATTTTCCAAAATCATCAAAAGTACATATAAAAATGCTTCAACTACAATCCAAACTGACTCTGTTGTATTCTGCTCTATCTCTGAATCTTATAGCAACTTTCAAATTTGAAGAAAGCTTCCTAATTTACCCGGAATGTTTGTCCAAATTGTCCTTGTCTCGTTAGTCTGCCATTGCATAAAACCTCCCTCTGCTGCACAAAATTCAACTCTGCCTCTTGTGGCGCAATGACAAACTTTTATAGTAAAATATGAAAGATTGGGGGATAAAATCTCGACCTCCCCGCTGAACTTGTGGTGATATGGTTTACAATGGATAATATATATATATATATATATATATTTTTTTTATGTGATATGGTTTTCACCATGTCCCACTCCCACATATTCTTATCCCTCCACCTATTTATTACGCTACATTCAAACCACTCCAACAAATATATAATATATTCAACATATCATATTTATAACCTTTTCCCTCCACTCACATATCATGTTGAACCATTCCACAATTTAACATATAACCATAATGCGTTATGTTACACATTTATAACCATCAGGATATATCAATGTTTACCATTCGTTTTGGCAGAGGTTATGTTTGCGGAATAACGTTATAGCGGAGGTATGGTATGTATGGCAGAGCGGATAATGGTTGAAAGATATGGCGGAGTTTGGTATGGATAATATTGATAACTATGGCAGAGCCTCCAACAATGGCAGGCCAATCCATATCGTAACCACAGTAAATATAAAGGTATGGTATGTATGGCAGAGCGGATAATGGTTGAAAGATATGGCGGAGTTTGGTATGGATAATATTGATAACTATGGCAGAGCCTCCAACAATGGCAGGCCAATCCATATCGTAACCACAGTAAATATAATCAGCGGAGTAAAAGAAATCAAGCCACAATCGTAGCCCAATGGTAAGGCATCGTATTTGTAGAGCAAAGATCACGAGATGAAATCTCGTCTAATTCATCCAATTGGTTAACAAAATTTTGACCATTCTTGCGAGGCCATGTGGTTCCCTCAGATAGGTCCACGTGTTGCCTCAAGATTGGCCCCAAAATAAACCACCACACAACAACATTTGTGAAGTTGTAGAAGCACAATGTGTCACTCGGAACCATGAGATTGGAACCTTGACCACTAGAACCATGTGTTCACTGTTGACTTGTGGAACCTTGAGTGTTTACTTTGACCAGTTGACCTTTGACTTTTTTCCCAGCGTGGACCTGAACTTTGACCTTTAATAACCTTTTCATATGAAATCAGATTTCAGCTGTTTAAGTTGTCTTGGATTAAGAATGACAAAATCTACCCAATTATGCTAGTTTCAAAAGCATCCGAAAACTTTGATTTTGAGCATTTTCCATAACTTTGAGCCTATTTTGGATCATCCAAATCACTCCTTAATTATTTTGGATCATTCGAATCAATCATGATCATTCCTGATCACTTGTCTCATAGGAGAATGTAAAGTTGTGGCTTCAAGAGGATAATAGGGTTCCATAACAGTTGCAATGGAATCTACTGAATGTTCTTAGAGAGAAGTATCTTTAGGGTCTTCTGAGGATTCTAGAGGAGTGATAGCTATTGAATTAGAAGGGGAGATAGGAGAGTTGGGGGTCGGGGTTCACTCTGGTGGATTTCCCGAACAACCCGCAACTTCGTCACAATTCAGAGAACTCAAAAAGGTTCCCAACCCTCCCAATACTTGGCTTATTTCTTCTTCATGCACTTTGGGTGAACTTTCTCGATGAGTTTCCTGTATATCAGGAAACTCCTCGGATGTATTTTCTTCTATTGGTTGGACACTACAATACGTAGGATTCCTTGTTTTATCTAGTCTGGATGACCTTCTTCGTTCAGCAGGTAGGGAGACCAGAAGGGAAGCTATTCTCTTTTCAGCCCTAGTCAACTTTTATGGAGCTTGGCTCTAGGCTTGTCCCTATGTAATTCCTTCCCTTGCATTATTGGCCTCTTCAATTTCTGTTGGTCGCTCACATTCCACTGTAGGTGTTTCAATTTGCAGCGGAAGCTCAATGTTTCCCACAAACTCATTCCAAATTAAGTGAACTTGGTTTAATTCTCTGACAACTATCAATTTTATATGATAATGGTGGCTTACCACCAAAGCTTGATCTTTGGACCTTTTAAATCTTCCAGCAATCTCGTGCAAAAGTTCATTCAAAAAATAAGGTAACTTTAGAATTACCTTCTATTTGAGTGTTGCCATCAACTTCAAATGTCAAGTCCTGACCACATTGCACCGACCATCACAAGTGATATACCTTTTCACTACTCCCGCCAACTCCTTCCAAGGTTTTGGAAATGAAGCAGGGTTGTATCCTTTGCCTTTCCAAATCAATTCTTCTATGGGATCTGTAAACAACAGTGTTGCACTCTGCAATGGGATATGTTTGTCAAGCCATTTTTCACCTTCCATAGAAAGATTTGTAACTTTCGATAGAATTGCTTCATTAACTTGTACCTTCCCGCCCTTCATTGTAGTTTACCCATTGCTTAAATTTTGTATAGATTCCAGAGCGGTTGCATTATCAAATCCTTGTAATCAGGAAAAATACTCTATCCAACTTGCTCGCTCCAAGATACTACGTGCTTATTAAGAGATTCTTAGTTGGGTTGGTTTGTTGTGAATCGATTGGCCATCCATTTCTACTATTTCTCAAAGAGTAATCCAAAGTTGTGTTCAACAATGTTTAGCCGATAACAAATGCAAAAGAATAACAATCATTCGACAATTATCAGGAAATAAATATAAACACATGCAGGTAGAGTTATTGTGATAATTAAGCATATGAGCGTCTTGTCATAAGTGTGATTTGTCACCCCCTCGATAAAATTAAAGGTCGACCACAACCTTTAATGATGTGGTGAATAAGCGGCATATCAACAAATTAATTACCATAACGGGTGTTGGATCGTGAAAAAGGTATGCTTTTCCTCCTCAACCACTTAATTAATCATATGGTTTTCCATGAATTTACACTCATCTTGAGCACATTCTTGAGGAAAGACCACGAAAAGCAAATAGAAAGAAGTATTGGACAAATCACATGTTTTTGGTATCAAAAGCCTAAGTTTCCACTCGTTTATGCGTAGGCTGCCTGGATTGAGCAATTTTTGTTCCTTTCAGAGAAGACGACAGTTCCAAAAAAGGGGGAAGTCATTGATTACAACTGTGAAAACCATGCTAAAGGCGAAGGAAAAATATGGATTGATGTGGAAATCTGGTTATTCAGTTGAGCAATCTTGAGGATCTTCTGATCCTCGGGATAATGTTTGATTTTGCTAGAAGTTCATAGAATACATAATGCTAGTAAATCAAAACATGAGGCAATTGTAACTTTGTAATTTGTAAAATTCTAGCAAGACTGCAAATGCAGATTGAACTTTGAGGAGTTGAAGTGATTATGTAATTCTTTTGGCAGTTAATGAAAGACTCGGAAGTTTCCATTAAATCTGTGTGTTGAGTTTAGATAGCAATTTTCTTCTAGAAGCTTTGGGCTCAGTCGCTGGAAGATCCACTTCTCCTTGTATTATGCTATTTACATTTTACTGTCAAGATTTAAGTTTTTATTTCTTCTTTGGGTTGAATTAGAGTACATCATATAGCTTAGTTAATATTGTGTTTATTTAAAGAAAGTAAGTTGTATATGATTTTTGTTCCCTCTTAAGTATATTCTTTCTGCAATTATTTATGGCTTTGAATATTCTTTGTAATTGAGTATGATTTGAATAGTCTCTTTTAACATGTGTGGATTTGATTATTCAGGTTGATTTCCTCTCTTGTATTAGGAAATTGGGTTAATATCTTGGTTTGAAATAGTTTGCAAGTGATTTATCTTTCCGATTTCAAATTATAGAATAATTCTTATTTTTCATTTCTAATAATTAATTAGTTGTTAAGTGATTGTTTATTTATGTAACAATCAGTTAGGATTAATTAACTGCATTTCAATCTCTGATTGTTATCTCACAGACAATGCTTACAACCTTGGAATAGACAGAAAAATCCTAGGTTGACATATTAATGTAGCATTAAGGATCATTTATAAAGTCATCTTAGTGCACCAACATTTTGGCATCGTTGCTAGGGAGGTTTTCAAGATAATATTTAATTTGTGTCTCTGAAGAGAATTTGGTGTTTAAAACGGGAGCTAAGAACCTGCATACACAACAAGAAAAAATCTTGTTCCTAGTGCCCGCTCTCAGAAGATACATAGAGGTTATGTAAGAATGAATGACTAGGAGAAAAAAGATACCAATAGAATCAGAAATCGCTACCAAAAACCACCAAAGCCTAGGGATTGGCGACCCTTGGGAGACAAACCTTTATAGACGAAATCATTTGGAGAGCTGAATCTCAGGTGTCAGTAGGACCCCAGACAACATCTGGAAAGGGATCTACTTTGATCCCTCAAGCAGAAAAATCACCATCTATAGCTTACGTCGAGATCCATAGAAAGACTGAAGGATTTGTGAAAAGTTTCCAAAGTACAAATCGTCAATACTCTAGTCTTTCACAAGAGGGAAAATCATGTAATTTGAGAGAAGGAAAGGGAGAAACTAGTGGAGCTGCTAAGGCAGATCCACAACCATATGAATTAGGATCTCTTGTGATCCTGGCTGAAAAAGTATGTAATGTCCCATATCTGAGTGGTGCAGTAAATCCCCTTCGAATTGTGAGTACTCAATCCACTTAGATAACACCCCCTGACCAGAAAATTCCTAATAATATTGGCACATCTTAGAACAAATGGCAAATCAACCACCTCAAGGTTAGCCCTTGACATTGGAATATCCCATCGTCAACCATGTAGCCAATACCCTGATGAAAGCTATTCCTTTACAGAATATCCCAACTATTCATGGGTTGACCTTAGAGGACCTGGATTCTTTTTTATTTGAGTTTGATGTCCTATGTAGAGGTTATGATTAAAATTGATCCTAAAAAATTGAAGATTCTCCCCTCCACCTTAAAGGGAGGAGCTTTGCAATTGTTCATGGGTTTGGGTGGAAGTACCATTAACTCTTGGGATGACATGAAAAATGATTTTTTCACCAAAAACTAGGACTATTGTAATACTTGGGAGCTAAAAGTTGAAATATTCAAAATATTTGCAAAGGATAATGAAAATTTAGAGGAATATGTCGAACGGTTTTAGTACAATTTGCAGAGGTCGCCCAACTCCACATTACCAAAAGTAGTCTTGAAAGCCATTTTAATAAAGGGGATGAGAGAAGAATGGGTATAAACTTTAAATCTAATGGGGAAAGGTGACATTTCTCAAAAATACTATGACAAAATTGTCTGATTATGTATTAAGTGTTTGTGGGGTAGCACATGCATCAGGCTAGGAAGCTGAGACTCCATGACTAGAGGAAACAAACCTCCCAGTGGAGGTGTGATGAGAATAGAGATTGGAAACCTCTTGGAAGATATGAATATAGATATATTAGGCATGCTGACTACACATTTAGACGTATTACATGCTAGACGAAGACAAGCTGAGGGAGAACAAACACTAGCCATATTCTGTCAACGCTGCCGAAATAAGCACAATCTAAGAGAATGTCCTTTGGACATGATTCAGATGTGCTCTATATGCACCAAGGACCATGCCATGGATCAGTGTCCATCGCTTCCCAGATTAAAATCAGTGTTCAAAGAAGCTAAAGAAGGAACAGAGTCGGCATACGTAATGGCACAACATCGACAATGGAAAACATGGCCATTAGGTATGCCATAAGACCTGTCTTTTTTCTTTCCTATGCAATATCATCAATAGAAAAATCCTAGAACAACATGTCAAGGTCAACTACATTTTTCTTCCTGGAAATCCCAATAGTATTCCATGTCACCCCGACCAAACCAATCCTTCCCAGGAGTTGGTTGGAAAAATTAAGCTAGTAGTCCTTACCCTTCACAGTGGGCTGCTTCCACTTCACAGAACCCAAATTGGCCTCAAAACTAGTAGAATACTATGGGGATGAACAATTTACCCATGGGAGTGGGTTCTCAACCTCAGTCCACATTGCATAGTCCATTTTAGAACCCTCAGCGTTCAATACACCCCCAACTACCAGCTCAAACAAATCTAAATCCTAATAATAATAAACCAGTCCAATATGTACAAATCCTTGAGAATTCAGATAATGACACAAAACCAGTAGAATGCAATGAGGTTCCGGTAAGTTTAGGGTGCATTATTTCCACAGAAGAAAATAAAGAAACCGAAAAAGAAAAACAACCCACAATAAATCCTTCAACCGTGGTTACTACGGAAATAAAATAGGGAGAAGACACAATCAAGCAGTAGAATTATGATAAAATTACAATCTCTTCTGTCACGCAGAATGAGTCGATCTTGCGGACAAGATAGACCTTCCTAGAATCTAATGAATACCTAATGACAAACAAACCAACCAGACACTATCTTTCTCTAAATGTGCTTTATAAGTAATGGGAAACAAGTGTGTTTTAAGGCCTACCTCATATCCAACGCAAGTTTGGAGATGCCTTCGCTCCTTTGATCCAAGTAAGTTCCTTTGTCGCAAACCTGTAAGCACAAACAAGGCAAACGATTAAATAGCACCTGAATATCCAATATTATAAAACATATTTATCATGAAAGTCAAGGAGTCCATGAAACAAATAACATGAGATACTTGTTGGGAAAAATGAGCTTGATTGTATTAATTCAAAAGAGAAGAACCTTACAACCTTTGCCTTGACGTTGTACAAGCTCCTCCCAGGGTCCAACAAAAAGTCTCCTCTACTTTGACAAGCTTCACTCACTCCCTAATGAGGCCAAAAAGGTATGTGATCTCTCCTCTTAAGCTCAAATAGGAAGTCTTGATTTCACTAGCATTTACCCTCAAAAGTTCAGCTTCCAACCTCCCTGGCCACTGACCCAATGCCTCAATTTATAGTGCAATGGAGATCAGTTACCAGCTCCTCCTTCAAAGGGAGAGCTCCTCTCAACAAGGGATTAGTTCCTCCTATGATGGGATGCATGAACCACTTGGAGCGAACAACCTATGTAACTAATGCTTCTAGAAAACTCTAGAATTAACCCAAGATGAGTTTTTTAAGATAAAGATTGCGCCTTTTGACTTTTACAGGGGTACGCACCCTCCCCTTTACATACAGAGCGTATAAGTATGCAAATAACTTGAACAAAAGGTGCGGGCCCGCAGGCAAAAGTAAGAGAAAGTGCGGAACCAGAGTTACATTGCTTTTTTGATGTCTTTCTCTCATTTCTCAAGCTTGTTTTGAAGAGCTGAGGATTAAGACTTGCTTAGGAAGCTGGTATAGGTGATGATAGGCATACACCGACTGCAAATAATCAAGGTGACGATATTTTTGTGTAACATCTTCTCCCCCATTCCGTGAGAGACTAGCAATAGTTAAACCTGTTGTCCTTCCTAATTATGATATCTTAGGGGAATTGATTTTTTTTTGTATAAATATTCTACTCCTCTAGGCCATACAAGACATCCCGATTTATGCAAAAAAAATGAAGGAATTATGTGGGAAGAAGCTTGGGAGGAAATTGAAAACCCACCAACAGTGCATGTGATAGGAACTTTATATGACTTTCTTTTGGGTAAACAAGCACCAATTAAATATGAAGACCCAGGGAATTCTGTAGAAACTATTCAAATACAAGGCTGCACCTTTCCAAACCCATTAGTATATCTTGGAGCAGCCATTAATATTCTGACTACTGAACCCTGCAAGGTTTTAGGCATTATGGCGTTGGAACCCACCTCAACCTTATTAGAACTTTCTGACAAATTAGTAGTCAGACTTGAAGGAACAGTACAAGATGTGGCTATTTCTATCAATTCCTAGGAATATCTTGTGGAATTTCTAGTCATCAACCCAAGAAGTAGGCTAGATGGGCATCCTTTGATATTGGGTCAACCTTGGTTAGTGAAAACAGATGCTTATATAGGATGTCGTGTAGGGAACATGACTATTACACAAGGAAATGTTGTGAATAATCTTGTTTTGTATCCCCGAGCTAAACCAGGTCTACCTATTGCAAATACTCAGTTACACCCACCTAGATCCCTAGAAGAAAGCATATGCTCTCCTCTCACACGGGAAGAAGCTCTTGAATTTAAGAATCAGAGAGAGGATGATGTGATTAACAACTTCATTAATAGGCAAGTTTTCATGAATAATCTGACACGCCAAGTATTAAAATCCATTCTCGATAATGAAGCACAAGGAGATCCCTCCAAGGACATAGACGATGCGAATATACCCATGACTGATGTTTATAACAGCAAGCCAATTGAGATTGAACCAGGTAAAACACTTAACATTAACGGTAACCTGGACAGTGATCAACAACAAAGGCTTATTCAAGTACTTAGGAAATATAAAAAATCTTTTACTTGGGAATACTCATACATGAAAGGTATAGATCCCTAGCTGTGTACCCATCGTACCTACATTAAGAAGGATGCATGCACCATTTGACAGCCCTAGAGAAGGTTTAATCCTCACCTCATAGATATTTTGAAAGAGGAACTGCAAAAGTTGTTGGATGTAAATTTTATTTATCCCATCTCAGATAGACAGTGGGTCTCCCCATTAGTAGTCGTTCCCAAGAAAAATGGGAAATGGTGAATCTGTGTGGACTACAAGGAACTGAATAAAGACACCCAGAAAGACCATTTCCCTCTTCAGTTCATTGATCAAGTTCTTGACATCTTAGCAAGGAAACCATTTTTTTCCTTCCTTGATGGCTTCAGTGGCTATAATCAGATCTAGATCACACCTGAAGACTAGGAAAAAACCACATTTACTTGCCCTTGGGGTATGTTTGCGTACATAGTTTTACCCTTTGGTTTATGTAATGCCCCAACCACATTTCAGAGGACAATATTGAGCTTTTTTGCTGATCTGATCAATGAAGGACTTGAAATTTATATGGAAAATTTTACTCCCTATGGAAGTGATTTTGAGCAAGGCTTTTGAAATCTGGAAAAGGTACTTGAATGATGCATTGCCACTAGGTTATGCTTGAGTAACGTAAAGTGTCACATGATGATGATCAAAAGTATGGTTTTGGGACACTACATCTCTATGGCAGGAATACAGGTAGATCCAGTGAAAATAGAGGTAATTCTTGCACTACCCACACCCAACACTTAGACCAAGGTACGTAATTTCATTGGACATGTACGGTACTACTGCAGATTTATTGAAAACTTTTCAAAAGTTGCTGCACCTTTGTATGGCTTAACTGGTAATGTTGAATTTAATTGGTTTGAAAAATGTGATGTTGCCTTTGCAGATCTGAAGAATTCGATTTCAACTGCACCAGTATTATGAGGACCAAATTGGGAGTTACTTTTCCATACCTCTATAGAATCATTAAACACAACTATAGGCATTGTACTTGGACAAGAAGAGGACATGAAGCCCTACGATATCTATTATATTAGAAAAAACATGACCCCTACTGAGTTAAATTACACAGTAACAGAAAAATAATTTCTAACAGTTATACATGCTATCAATAAGTTTAGAAATTATATAACATGCTATCCAGTCTTTCTGTATACTAACCAGTCTACCATCAGGTACTTGGCCAACAAACCAATCACTAATGGGCGAGTAACTCAATGGTTGTTACTACTGCAAGAGTTCAATATCACCATAAAGGGATGACCGGGAAAAGAAAATCTTGTTGCACACTTCCTATCTCGGGTACCTAAGACGGATGATTCATTATCAATAGATGATCATTTTCCAAACGAACACTTGTTCCCTATAATGATTAAAGCGTGTTGGTATGCAGATGTAGCAAATTATCTAGCAATCGAGAAATTACCAGCCCATCTGTCACCCAAGGAAAGGAAGTTGATCATCCAACACAGTTCCTAATTTTCATGGATTGGTGGGTATCTTTTCCACACTAGATCCGATTTACAAATTTGAAGATGCATTCGATAGGACGAGGTATATGACATCGTGAAATCCTGTCACAATGAGCCTTGTGGCGCACATTTCGCAGACTGTAGAACCGGACATAGGATCCTTTGGATGGGCTATTACTAGCCCACCATATTTAAAGATGTCAAGACATATGTTCAAGCCTATGATAGTTTCCAAAGGATGGGACATCCTAGCCAGGCTGATGAAATGCCATTACATCTGCAGTTGGTGGTGGAACCCTTTGAAAGATGGGTGCTTGACTTTGTTGGGCCCTTTAATTCACTGCCAAATCAAAAGGTTTATATACTGGTTGCTACAGACTATGTAACTAAATGGGTAGAAACAATAGCCTTCCCACGGGCCACAGAAGAAAGAGTCATTAAATTTCCTTTTTGAACTGTTCGTGTGATACAATTTAGCAAGGGAGGTGATAATCGATGGAGGAGTGCGGTTTATAGGACATAAAATTTCAGCCACCCTGTGAAATCATCACATAAAACATCGAGTTACCTCTCGATATCACCCATAGGAAAATGGACAGATAGAGAGCACCAACAAAGTCATAGAAGAAATATTGACTAATACAGTCTTGTCAAATCGATGGAACTGGGCCACTAAACTTCCAGAAGCTTTGTGGGCTTATCTCACAACATGGCACAATACTACTGGATATTACCCCTACCATCTTGTTTTTGGAAAATAACAAATCTACCCAATAGAGTTTGAGATAAATACTCTTAGGACAACCCAAGAGGTTGGACTAGATCTTAGGAAGCCCAAACACAATGACTTCAACAATTAAACAAGCTAGATGAAGCACATTTACTTTTCCTGCAGCATACAACAATTATTCAACAACAGAGGGCCAAGTGGCATGATAGGCTTATTAAGAAGAAATGATTTCAGAAAGGTGATTTTCTGCTCCTCTATGACTCTAGATTTGAGGAATTCCGAGGAAAATTGCAAACAAGGTGGCTCGGGCCTTATGAGATTCACGAAGTGCATAATAATTGCACCATAACTTTAATCACCATCGACAGGTCTGGTGCTCCCGTTTTAGTGAACGGAAACCAGTTGCGACTTTATCACCAACCACTCACAAAGGAATCTTTATATCAGCAGGTAATTAATGATCCTAATCTTGAAGTCATAGTTGCAGGGGATGGTAACCCGACGGCTTCATTTGCATGAAAAATTGTTTTCTTCTCATATTGTAAATAATGTACATATTTTCTTTTGAAAATGGTTGAGAATTTTTATTCTTTTTTCTTATTTAGTACATTGGAACTTTGACACAAAACGTGTTTCTAATCAATCATTTTTCCTTAAAAGAACAGTTTTTGTTCCCTTTCCAAAGAAACAGTTTTTGTTCCTGTTAGCGATCAAATCCACCTTAGGCTGAAATAAGGTAAAACTCAAGGCTACATCAAATGACGCTCAGAGAGGGCTCTCTCCAAGTCAATCTCGACAAAAGGTAATCAATGAGGCTTGAGATGACTAAATTGATGACTGATTTTAGGCTAGGTATGAAGTAAAAGGACTTTGAAATTTATTTTTTAAGGTTTTGTTGAATTCAAGGGAAAGGCAATTTTGGGTGCGGGGATGAGGCACAGCTTTTGCAGAGGTCTACTTGGGGCAAGATAGGCGATTGTTTTGATGCCTTTAAAGTGATTGAATGGATAGATCTGACTAGTGAGAGGTTATGGAGAGCA
The DNA here is from genome assembly GCA_000404065.3 of Pinus taeda. NCBI lineage: Eukaryota > Viridiplantae > Streptophyta > Pinopsida > Pinales > Pinaceae > Pinus > Pinus taeda. Next base: position 35,763 of record APFE031049556.1, on the reverse strand, counting down.
AGAAACTTTCAAGGGTTCTCCTTAAACAGATGAAAACATGGAAAATTTAACAAATTTAAAGGCAGAGCATAGTAAATTTATGGATTCTACCTTAACACTTCATTTGTTCAATTGCAGAAGATTAAAGAAGGAAAGTGGTACACATACAAAACTTACAAGTACTGAAAGAAACACACCATCAAGACATAAAGCCACATGAATCCCAAATAGTGCTGCAAAACCCTGGTCTTTCCTTTGCCAAAAATGCAGATAAGATATGTACAATAGAGTATCAAAGCTATTCCCAAGAGTCCAACCTCTCCTATTGAATGAAAATTTACATATATAGACCAAGCCATCCTCATTCCCTAACCTATAGGGGTCGAGCTCCTCCTTCTAGGAGCATTTTGAACAAATTCTAAACATGGAGCAAGAATCTAGATGACCAAACAACCTACCTCTAAAAAGAAGGAAACTGATTCATTACATTAATTTCTTGCTAATTTGTGAATGAATCATCTAGAAGAAGGTAGATAAGTGCCATGTTACCTTACATACATCAAATTACATCATGTTGGGTCAAAAACTACATCAAAGAGTGAAACTGGTGAAAACTAGCCGAATCCCTGAGCTGAAGGTGAAAAACTGGGCCAAAAACTGTATGCGTAGTGCCCATGATCCCTATGCCTAGTGCACATTTGAGCCTGTTTTTGGGGGACTTTCTGACATCCAAATTGAGCTCATGATAGCTCGTTGGAAAGCCCTGGATGTCTACTTTCCAACCCAAGTGGAATTTGCCAATTTGGAGCTCATTTGCCCCCTCAAAACTGAATTCTCCCAGAGGTACTTCTTGCTGTTGGAAAAGGTGGCAGCAAGGTGGTTTTCATGATGTTTTTGGACATTTTGACCATCCAGATCTCAATGAAATGCTTTGGCAATGGCTGAACATGTGTATTTCTTCATGAAAAATCCAAAACTACAAGCCGTTTGTCATTTGGACCTCCCAATCTTCAGGGTAGCACGCTGCGCGCTACGTGTAGAACCAAAAAACCTGTTTCGCAAGCCAAAAATTTTGAAACGACAAAATTTTCTCCAAATTTGTCCAAATTTGGCATGAAGACCCTCCATCATGTATCATGCTCAACTAATGAAGCCTCGGCCAAAACTCGAAGCGGATCAGGCCTTTTGCGTTGTTTTTGCGCTTTGCTCAAACGCCTCTTGAGGATCTTCATTCTCGCTTTGCAAACATGCATGCGAGCCCAATAGTGAGTTTTCATGAGACGAAGCATGTCCTTGTCCTTATTTTCCTTCACCAACAACTTCTCCACATGAGTGTTTACCCGGATGAGCATTGATTCTCGATCAATAGGTGTCAAATCACCGGGTCTCCTTCAGGCCAATTCCCGATCTTCCCGGATTTTCCGCAGCTCATAAAGTTCATGCTCATCTTCCAGCTGTTTGTTGCGCTGCTCCAAATAGTTGATCACCCACTTAGCCATCTGTAATTTCTTCTGGAGTGACTCATTCTCGGCCCTTTGCTCTCGGATGATCTCCTTTAGCTCCGAGCTAGGAGAGCTAGCATCAACATCAATGATATCTGTGTCCTGGCTTCCTGAAGGACCCTCATCAACCATGGGTCTCTTTCCCCTATCTTGGATCTGTACTTGTGCTGAAGACGGAGGAGAGACCCCTTCCACATGATGTGGAGATAATACTCGATGTGCTGATGAAGTCAACGGGACCCCTTCCACTCCGGGTGGAGATAGTACTCGTCATGCAGATGCGAATAAGGCCCTATGGCCTCGCTAATATGTCACATATGTTGGAGAATCTACATGCTCTGTCTCAGGAATGTCAAGCTGCTGTGAAGGCCCTCCCTCATCATGAACTATCTCTGATGATGGCTGAAGTACTGTGAAGAAGTCACAAGAAATAAAATCATCCCATGTAATGCCCTGCTGTGCCAACTGATGAATCACCACGATCTTGATCAATGCATAATGATATATGCTCCTATGCTGATGTGCTGGGCTCTTCCTTTGCACTAAAGGCACCATCCTCTCTATGTTGCGAAACATAAAGTATGGAATGTTCATCAGACACACCCTTGTAAAATGCATCAACAAACGGACATGGTATGCATAAAGACGCAAGAATCTGCCCTCACAACTGAAATACCAGATGATGAGTTTCATCAAAGGTGCAAACCGATCATTCAGGTAGTGGAAAGGAAAAACTCTGCTCAAGTGCCTCATATACCCTGGTTTAATATATGGCTCATAATATGATTTTTCTAGCTGCTGACGCTTATTCCATTGCTCCCCGATATTCGGAATTCCCGTTGCCTCTGCAATGGTCTCTGGTGACAAAATTAAATTAACTCCATCGAGGTTTACATGGCCATCATGTAAATGGAGAACAAACAAGTGAGCTAATTCATGATGATGCTGAAATTGTGAAATTAGCTCACAAAAATGATAGCATGACTGATGGCGAAAACAATCCATGGAAAGTGGGCAAGCCTGCAATTGTACCATAGAAGTGGGCTCTTCTCTGAGATGATTACCACCTTTGCCACCTTGGAGAGGCCTTTGTGGCACATTTCCCTCTGTTGTGGAATCACTGTCATTCTCTCACTCATACACTGACTCTGTATCTAACATAGTTTTGAGAACAAAATAGCTGCAATAGGAGGACTGCAATATGTATGTTGTAGGTGTGATAAAATACCTATTTCAGTGCGTCATCAAAAAACCAACTGAAGCATCATAAGAGTTATGCCATAATGGATATTTTGTTTGGTATATTTGGGCATAAAACAGCCACAAAGATATTTTGGTATGAAGTGTTGCTGTCTCAAAGATTTCAAATGGGCAAGGAGCTATATTTACCAAGGAAAGGGAGAAAAATCTTCATCAATTACTCACATGTCTTTTAATACCCTATACAAAGTTTTAATACCCTTTACAAAGATTTTGATAAGGGCCTAGGGTTTGATTTGTTTTCTTATACCCAACACCACTTCCACTCTTCAAACATACATTAGACAATATTCAACTTGATTGATTGAGTCAAAGAAACACCTACTTGCAGCTTGAAAGGCGATTTGACACGTTTTAGGCGCATAAACGTAATGCTGGAATGGGTGCGTAGCGCACAGGTTCAATGCGTAGCGCACTGCCCATTGTGTAGTGCCTATGTAATTTAACAAACGATGTGCGCGCCCAATGCGTAGCGCATTGCCCAGTGCGTAGTGTGCAGGTTCTATGCGTAGCGCGCACCTTCAACTCTACCTCAAGGGTTTGTAACTTGGCTTTTCGCCCCCAATCTTGAACATGTTCTTGCTCTGATATGTGATGAACAAAAAGATTTTTTTTCACCTTATATACAACCAAAATATCTAATTTTGAATAAATTGACTTCAAAAACCCACTTTGTAAAGTTTGGGCACTTTCACTTTTGGTCTTTTAATACAATGATGCTTTTTGATTTTTTCATGCTTTTCTGAGGTTTGGACTGAAGTTCTTTGTTGATTTTTGTTTGCAGGGATAGCTGTGATATGCTCTGGCAAAGGAGATCAAGGCTGCACTTGAACATTTGAAGAATTGAAAATTTTGACATTTTTTTACAAAAATGAGATGGTGACTTATCTTCAAAACATAGTTTTGAAGAGAAGTCCTAATTCAGCTGTACAATGATGAAAATTATTGAAATGATGATCTATCAAAGACATCCCTCTGGCCTGCTGGTCTTTTAAGACTTTTCAAGACAAAATTGACTCAACCCTAGACCTAAGACCTCAAAATTTAAAACATGATCGTAAATGACCTTTGAAAACTTATTTTAATGAATAGACCTGTACCAACAGTGCGAAGCACGAGGAGAATGAGTGACACAAACCGCTCCATCAGAGTTATGGCATGCCTAACGAAATGTAACTGATCAAAACTGATGGGACACCTAAACATGAAATGCATAAAGAGCTTTGATCTGACGAAGGGGTAACTAGACCGACTCTAACACACATCACTATCTTCCTCCTTCAGTATTTCCTTCTAGGAAAACAACTGATATATATCTAACCATGTTATTAAGATGAATTTATTAATAAAGCACATTGTATCTTAGTATGTTGGGATTGAGGTGATATAACTTCCTTCTCACCCTTCTTCTACAATATTTATGAACAAGTTCCTTCCTTGGTCCCTTAAGTGGGGCTATTTCCTCTGTTGATGATGAAATATTGAGAATCTGAAGGTCTACTGTACCTAGCATTTCAAATATATTCATGATGATAAAAAATGTTAGGAAAAAAATAAAACTTGGTTGTGCAATACAAGGGAATATATTAACTAATTTAAAGGATATGCATTTTAGTGCAGAGGAAGGGTTTAGACTAGAAAGGAGGGATGCAACATGAGGCATGATGATCTATAATACATATTTTCATGGTGTGACTGATCAGAGTAGAAAAGGCATGAGGGTTTCACCATTTCACAAGAAGGAAATATAGGTTATAGTTGAAGCTTGCGCTATTGCGTCGGAAGAGAATATGGGCTAAAGCCTAGATCTTTGTCAATGCACAAGGTCGGGATTCAGATTCTGAGCTAGGCTTATGCCATTATGCATGGCCCAATCCTATGCTATAAATGAAATAGCACCATTGTGCAAAGTTGGAGTGTATTATGATGTCAACTTGCAATTTTTCAAAAGGAAACAAGAAGTCTAACAAGAAAAATATAAAAGATAAAATTCTTATGCATGTATAAGAATATTTATAAGTGTGTAGGGATAATGAGAGGCTAGGAATATGAAGGGTTATGCAATAAAAATGAAATAGAAATTGAAAAATGCATAATTACATGGTCATAGCATAGAGGCTTACCTTACATGTGGCATAGCCATTACTTTCTAAGTGGTGTGGAACACCTTAGGATGCCAAGGAAGCACTGACAAGATGTGATGCATTGACAAAATAAAGAGCCCTTGGGATAAAATGAACCATGAAAAATGAATTGCCAGGGGGATTAATAAGATATAACACATGTGAGGGGGATTAATGCTCTATTAATGTCCCTTTGCAACAAAAAATGTGAAAAATATGAGGCGATGCATTGTTTCATAATTTTTCAATGTGTTCTATTGAGAAAATTTGTGGTCTTAACCTGTAGGGTTGCAATGCACTAAAAAGTTTCCTAGTCAGCCTTAAGCTAATAATATCTTGACCTTGTTGACTTAGGGTTATGAAACATGGTTTGGTAGAATTGTTTATAGTTTGATAGAAGGGGGACTCCACAATTTTGGCTCTTGCCAAAAAAAATTGGGGTTGTTGTAGCTACTACAATAGCTTCCAAAGAACTAGTACCATAAGTGGATAGGTTTGTTTTCAACATATAGATTTCTCCTTAAGTGTAATCCCTCAAACATGTTATAATAAACAACCACTTAGACTAGATATGTAATCATGATTTTTTTTTATTCTTTAAGTAATTGGTTAGCAAGTAGGAAATCTCATTCGGTATTACCTTAACCAAGAAAAGTGTTGCTTCTTTTCAGATAGAAAATATAAGACATAAATTTGATATGGGAATGTGAGATGTAGAATATCATCCCATCAAATGCTCAAACAACCATGAAAAATATTTATAGGTATCCACCAATAGAGATATATCAATCGTTGAAATATTAACCATAATTTTAGTTGATGTGGCAATGAATTCCTATAACAAATTAAAACCACCACCCTGGGAATCCATAAAGGAATCAACATCAAGAAGCTTGAGACTTTTTTTGGGTTCAAGAAACTAGAGAATCCTTTTCAAAACATTGGGAGTTAGCAATACTGACTTATTTCCTCCCATTTCTACTTGAATTAATCTACATTTTTAATCAAACCAATAAGAACACTAGAAAACCAACTCCCTGAAATCAAAAACTTTTTTCTATGCACCCAAAATTCATGAGGTTAGTCATCCAAATATTATTCTTAAGCTTATGCTTAGGACTTAGGCTCAGTAATCATTGATATGTAGCTAACCAATGAAAGACATTCTCTTGATGCATGAGGAAATTGGAAGTATCTGGACAAAAAGACTATTTTCTTCTTCTAGTTTCTAAATTACTTTTATTCTTGCAATGCAAATTGATATGTGTGACACTATCAACAATAAATTACAAATCTCTAGTTATTTAAAACATTATTTCATGAATATAACTTATTAAAACATCCCTTCGTCGTGTATCGTCTTCTTTGGGACATGCACAAACCATAAACGGAAGTTACTTTGAAAGGTAAGTGCTTCATCAAAAATGGATAACTAATCCACATTGACCTCAAATTACTAGATTTTCCCTTATGGATCAAAATTTTATTAATGAACCATAATTGGCCCTTGAAAAGTGTTTAAAGCGCATTATAATCCAATGTGAATTTTACCTAAGTATGGAATAAAGGTAAAGCGATATTATTCCTTTGAAGTTTATTTATACAAAAGCACATAGTTATGGATGTACATAAATGTAAAGTGTGCAAGGAATAGGGCATAAAAGGTTGTCTACACAACGATAACTGCAAATAACATGACTTATGTGGGGAAAGGTTTTATGCGGAGTGCAAGGAAAGGGTTTTGAAAAACAGAATCTAAGGATCTCACATAAGCCATTAAAAAGACTAAGTATTGTGCAAACATGGAATTTTTTTTGACACATTATGAAAACTATAGACACATAATGTATTATGAAATGAAAAGAGAAAGCGGTATGGGGAGATTTATATACATTTTGTTAAACTTAGAAACCAAAGGTTATACATAAATGGATTAATACATGTATATATTGGTTATTTGTGTTCTTCATAATTTTTGAAATCATTCTACTAATCAAACGAGATATTTTAATGTGGAGACCTATATCTTTATCACTAAAAAGTATAGTGTTTTCTTGGCACTCATTTTTTATTAGTAACTTTTATTAATTGAACTTCTACATAAATTTTAGGTCTTGTTGTATAGAGTATACATAAGGCTATAAATGAATGGGTGGTGAGGTATTTTCTACCATAGATTTTTAATGACAAAAATCTATAGCTTGCAAGCTATTTTACTATATTTTTTTCTCAACACATATTTGTGGGCACTTATTTCAAGAATTTCATATTTATGAGATTAGATGTTGGATTTTTGGGCCTTTAATTCTATTTATGTGGTATTTATTTGAGTTTTGGGTTTTTATAGGCTTAATGAAAGTCTATTTAAGGATTTTATGAAAGTGTGCCTATGGGCTTTTACTCAATTTTTAAATGTGTCCTTAAAAATTGTAGTATATTGACCTAATCTTTAGAATGAATGGAGTATAAAAGGGATTGTGGTGGTGGTTGAGAGAGATGGTGGAAAAAAACAAAAAGGGAAGGGGTGATTAAAGAATGATGATGTACTAAAAAGGTGACGACAAGAAGGGTGAAAGTAGTAAAGTATGTCGTATCAAGATTTTAATAATTTAACTAAAATCAAATGAGTTGATAGGGAATATTTTTTTTAACATGAATGTAAATTAAGTGGTATATAATAATACTGGGTATTTAGTAACAACTTGAATAGTGGTTTCCTTGCCTTCTTAGTGTAACTTAATATCCTAAACTTTGAAGAGAAATAATAGGTTTCAAGAAGTTTCCATTCTTTCATAATTACTTAATTGCAACATTGTTTCATTTAATAATGGCAAAAATTATTTTCATAGTTCTAAATACAAATATTAGTCTCTATTGTAATATATCTCTACCATTAAAGTGGAATTAATAATAAAAACAATGTTATAAATAAACATATATGTGTTTTAAACTTTTTATTCTCTTTCAGAGACATTTTTTATTCTTAACATTAAACTTTACCATTTAACTTGTAATACTTTGTGATTTTTCACATCAAATTTTATAAACTATATTAATTAAATTTCTTTAAAAATTAATATTAAAATTATATACAAATACTAAAAAAAAAAATAGTGACTTGTTATTTATTAAAAATATTATAAGATGTATTAATAAAACAATACCATTGCACAAAAATGACAAGAAATACCAATGACACAAGATATAATGATCATTTCAAAGCACATACCAATGATGCCCTAACTATGCAAACCAACATAAACCCATGGAAATGAATAAATAAATTTTCAAGTTATCATTGATGTGTGATACACCATTAATATGATGTAATTGTAACATGGAATGTATATATTAATTACGTTAGTATATATTTATCTTAACTATGGATCTAATTTGATTATTTCTTTTGTGTAGACTTTTTTATAGTACCAAATACAATGTGTTATTTTTCATTGTTTAAATTATATTTTTGTATACTAAATAAAATATATATAGAACTGGATATATGTTTTATTATAAAACTTAATTTTTCATGATATATGCATAATTCTTTTAAATGATATATAAATATATATGATTATTTTACATAACCTGTATATTTAGACATTTTATCAGCAAATTAAAATGGTTTTTTATTATTAATATATTTTTAGAGTATATTTCAATATTAATTCTTATTAAAATATTTTAGTTAACCAAACATCGCATTATTGTTTTTATTACAACATTAAAATATTTTTTAACCATTTTTTTAATATAGATATATATAAAGGTTCATATATAGATATATAAATAGTTAACATATACTTTTAATAGTTTATTCAATATTTTTTAAAAATATAAGATTTTACTATTTTACTCACAAATTTTATAATGGATATTATTTTAAAAAAAAACGGAACATATACTTTACACCTCTCTCACTCAATTATAATAACTATTTGATTCAAAAATCTTTCGAACTTGAAAAATATAACATATGAATAAAAAGCAATATTATATTAATTTATATTTATAATGTGATTTAGAACAGTGGGTGAAAGAGCGCGCTGTTAAGGCGCTCCGTAAGCAAAGGTCATTGGTTCTAGTCTCCCCGATACCAAAAATCCAGCATGGTTTCTTGCGGCTCCGACCGGTCCAGGATGACTTTGAGAGGTTAGATGTCCATGAGTCATGGCCTCTCAACCACAGGATAAACATGATTTTCAAGATCCATCCACTTATCAATAAAAAAAAAATGATATATAAAAAATTATGAATTAATTTTAATATTTACGCAATTAAAAAAATATATTATTTTTCTTAATTAGTGTGATTAGTTTAAATTTTGGTATGAACCCCTCATCCAAATATGAGAATTTCAACATCAAACCGAGTATAAATGATTTTAGAAATGCGCAACCGTGAAAATATCAAAAGCAAGGTTTATATATGGAAAGATTAAAACAAATAAAATAGATGTAGCTTGATCTTATATTTTTCAAAAAAATTAAGGTATACTTAATGGTAAACACATTTTCTACTTAAATTTTGCAGTGACATAAATGTGGTTATTTTTTATTTAAATCCATTTAATTTTTGCTTATCTTTAAAAGTATTAAAAAATAATTATTTAAAAATTTTGAATAAATTTATATCTATATATATATATTAATTTTGAAGGAAAAAAAACAGACAACCGTGGACAAACCTTTAGTGTCCAGAGGCGATCCTTGATCCAAAGTAGATTGTTACAAGCAATTAGTTAATACCTCCTACGAAATTTCGAATTGAATGAATATCCTGCACCAATGAAATTAAGAGCTACAATTATATAGTTACAGGTATGATCACAGATCAGCGAAGACATTGTATGCTCTGGAGTCAATAACCATGAAGCGGAACGCTGCCACAGTTGCTATCACGGATAAGAAGGCGAAAAACCATATGTTCGCCCAATGCCATGTCTTCCCTAATGAACTCAAATCCTTTCCCTTCAATTTAATATACATATGGTTTGCCAACACAAATGTTAATGGTATCACGTTCACTGCACCAGTAATATTCATAAAATCACCCACAAATGGAAGCAGAGCCCCACAAGTGTGGTCACTGTCAGATATGTCCCTCGAGCCACCACCCTCACTATCCAATTGCGCACAGAATACACACTTTCGTTGCTCCTTCCGAACTTTGTATCCAGAAACTCGTACATGGGGCTTTCACATAACTACATTAACCATTCCATCAGTACGAATCATGTTAAAATGCATTTGAAATTGAGTTTCTTGTATACAGAGTCAAAGTTAAGGGGTGAAAAGCTTTGTTTCTTGGGTACGTACGTGTAGTGATATGTCCGTTTGGAAAAAAACAGCAGCATTTGCCAGAATTTTGATCCACTTGGGCTCATGTACATTATTTAGAAGATATGAGGAAGTTGAAGAACCATAAGCCAAGTATCCTATAAAGGTCACAGCATAGAATGGCACAATCCCCGCTGTGAATTGCAGTGACAGGGCTTTCTGCATGTTCTTTACAGAAGGATGCTTTATTGTAGCCTGCAACAAAAATCAGAGAAAAGTTTATGGAGTGGTAATTAATTTTGTCATGAACAAAACCTAATAACTTACTGCATTCGAAGAGTTAAATCTGCTTACAGCAATAATGGGAGCTCATTTTGGTTTATGAAATAAGTATTACATCATGGGAAAAATATGTTATGATATCAATTCAAAGGGCTAAAAAAATAGGTTTGTAACGACAAAAGCTAATGCAAGAAATTAAACCAAGCTTTTGCTATACCTGTATTTCTGGAAGCATGCCTGAATTAAATGCAAAAATGAGATTTGCTGCAGCACCAATTGTTCCAAACATTCTGCTTTTACTTGAACCTGAACTTGAAATCTCATAATCTCTAGCTGGGCTATTGAGACCTACATACCCAAAGTAAGCAGAAAATTAAGATTTTGGTCCAAGCGATTGTTTTAATACCCAACTTGACAAGGACCATGAACTAGAAGATATGTAAGCATGACAAGTAAGATGTATCCTGGTTAAAAGAAAAGAGAGATACCATCGCGCATAGACAATCCAATAGCAGCAATGATATAGATGCAACTAAAGAATGTTGAAACACTGAGCCACAACCTCAGAGCCGATAAGTGAGGAATGCCAAATGCAAAAATGCTACAAATGATTCCTGTAATTGCGATGCAGTAAGGTAGCTTCAGCGTGGCAGCTTCATTGTTGTGTAAAGTATAGATTGCCTGCACAACAGTCAACCAGAAGAGATGAAAAAAAGATAATAAATAAGGAATTACTGCATGACAAAGTAGGGGAGCATGGCTTGGGCATGGGGAGGTAATTAAGTATAAGAGTAGGGAGCTACCTTTAGTGCTTGTCCAGCCAGAATGATAAATCCAGTGGTGATCATGAATAGATTGATATACTGTAACGTCCATGTCAGGTAATACATTTTCCTACCTGGGAATATTCACAATCACAATCAATATGAATGGAACAAGGGATTATATGCAAGTATGAAGATGTTGATCATTTCTTGAAAGTAACAAGAAACTATTATATTGAATGGGATGGGTAAAAGATATATATCATAAATGTGACCAGCTAGGTCTCTGTATCGACTATGTCGAATGCCTCCAGTTTCGTGGAGACGCGCTAGGAGGGTGTTTGCATAGAGTGATATGAAGGCTGCTGTTATCAATCCCAAGGTGCCTCCTACCCATCCCAAGGGAACCATGACAATCCCTGAATACCCCAATGCATACGCACTGTTTAGTGATGTTATCAGAACGAGGCCGATTTGGTACCATGGATCTGCAATAATCTAAATATTATTATTTATCGAAGTTGGTATACACATATAGAGCGTACACTGTAAAAATATCGAACGATATGACTTACCGTGACTTGAGACTTGAGGTGTTTCAATCTCGCAGGCTTCGAGGTCTGTGTTAGCCTCATGTTGAGAATCGATATAAAGACTCTGCACCTTCATGTTCATGCCGTCCCTCTGCTAAATTTTCTCCACCAGAAGAACAGCCAGGGCAATCGTCTGTCCGTGTGTCAAACAGCTGGAATTGAAAAAAGGCGGAATATGTGAATTGGAATGCCAATTCAAGTCGAGGGGGTTCTGTTGGCGTGGTCGCTCGCCATTGTATTAATAATATGTGTACGCGTACATTCACATGCATTTTACACGCACGACTGTGCCTACTACGCGGCGTTGTTTAATCTGAAATGCGCAATGTGGTATAAAACACATTTATATTGTGCAGTGTGCAGACTACAGTTCTTCGCAATCAATTAGTTAGGGTCCAGCTGGTACTTTTCGTATGCTGGGTGATAAGTCAAATTCAAAATATCATTATTATTATTGTCTGCCATACTTAAACCATGCTGTTGCTCTCAAGTTTAAAGCATGGCGTTCTTTGCAATATACAGAATCTTATCATCAACCCTTTTACCATGACCTCGCAATCAAAGACTGATTTTCAACCGTTTAATTTACCTAACAATCTAAGTCTAATAGGTATTTCATGTTCGTTAAAGTAAACCCAGTCGGTCCACGGGCAACGTAACGAATTGCATTTCATTCATTTTTTTTGCATCAGACGGTAGAGGGCTAGAATTGTTTTGGACATAGATGTCTAACTTTGCTTTCTCACTGGTTTATGTACGGCCGACATTTTATTATCTTTACCAGATAAACTTATGCATTGGTGCTGTCAATCCGTCCACAGAATATATTTTCAATCTTATACTGAATTAGAAAATAGGATTTTTTCAAAAAATATATACTAAAATCTGAAAGTTCTTACATATAACTTCATTACCATTATTGCAACAGTAGTTCTTACATATAACTTCCCTATAATTATAGTTATTACATCTAACTACTTTATATTTATTGATACACTTTGAGTTCTCATCTTTAAATTATAGTTCTTACATCTAACTACTTTCTATTTATTGATACACTTTGAGTTCTCATCTTTAAATTATTTTGGTACTGGGAGATTAAGGAGTTAAATTACTGGGATATTTTTAGGGTTAATTTTTGCTTATAAGTTACAGAAAAGTGATATTTTTAAGTAAATTTGTTGAGATAAATAGAAATAATAGTAATAAACTTAAAAAAAACAGAAAACAAAAAAATTTACTGGGTATTACCTTTTATTATAATGTAAAAATAAGAGCAAATAGCCTATAATTACAACTCAATTGCTATGACAGTATTATGTAAATTGTAAATTTCAAAATTCAAATCCCCTTTTTACCCTACCAAAAAAATACAAGTTAATTTTGTTTTATACTTAATGGAAATCTAAAATAAACCTATCTGACTAGTATTTTAAAATAATAATTTAAAAAAATTATATATATATATATATATATATATATATTATATATATATATATATTCTTAATAATTATATTATTATTTTTTCAACCATTAAAATTAATATTGAATAATCAAAAATTACTTATAAATACTTTTTTTAGTTATATATTTAAACCTGTCAAGAGTAGGTCGAAATGTAATGCAAATGGATTTTATTTTAATGTTTTTTTACTATGTTCAAGCTATATTAGTGTAGTTTATAAAAAATTTTGAAATATTTCAAGAATGAAAAGATATAGCAAAAATATTAAGAATTTAATTTTATTAATACCAAGTCAACTTTTTTATTTTTACACATTTGAAATATTAAGAATTTAATTTTATTAACCGTGGATCAACCTTTTTATTTTTACATATGCTTTTGCGGATGGGAAATGTCTGTGTTGCAATTGGGCTATAAAGAATTGGAGTAAATAATGGTTTTTGCATTCACATTAGGGATTTGGTATTTTCAAGAATGTTTTCCTAAAGGCCAAGGAGAAAAAGGAAAAATTAGTTACATACTATTCCTTCACACCACTCACTAAAATAATTGGGTTTAAATGCATAGAGACCAAACTAGAGGCACTTACAAAAGCATTGAGCTTTAGTGTGTATGAGAGTAGACACAAAGTGAGGAATAAATAGTAATGGTGATTATATATATTATATATATATATATATATATATATATATATATATATATATATTTATCTTTCAATTACTTTTTACAAAATTTTATGATTATGTAGTAATTATTAAAGTGAAAAACTAGTGGGGCCAAGATTAAAATTAAAAATTTGAGTGAAAAGCGTAAATAGTTATGTATAATTACAAATAGAATGTTGTTTTTATTTAGAAATATTAAGGGAACTAACGCATGAGTAGTCAAGTTGCTCACCACCAAAGATAGTGTAACTAAGGATAAGTGTTATGCATGGTGGGGATAAGAAGATAGTTGAAGATAAGGGATTGAAAAACACAATGTTCTTAGAGCTTGTATGGGGAGGAGGAACAGTACTAACAAGGAAAGACAAGTTACTAATAGCACAGAAGCTTGAGGCTAGGAGGAATTGTTATTGTGCAATTCTTTGGTGGGAGAAGCATGTTGGTTCATATTATATTTCCAAGTGTTTTGATAAGTAAAATGATTATTATAGTTAATCTATTAATAGGGACATTTGGTTTTGAAGTATCCATTTACTAGTAATATCTAGCATGTGGTTGCTCATGCCAAAACTGAAAAATGAAAATAGTACTTAGTGAATAGAGAAAGGAAAACAAATAGCTAAGCATGCAGCAATATATATAGAAAGTAATTCTCAAAAATGCATTTAACTTTTGGATGGAAAATAAAGAAAATATATATAAATGCCTTCTATATAAGAGGTTGGAAATTCGAATGAATTTTATATGTCCGTAAATTCTAAAATTCTAAATATGATAGTTTGTCTTGACAAATTTTATTGTTTTTCTTAGTATATGAATAGTGGAATGAAAAAGGTAGAAACTATGTAGATAAATTTATTACAAGTTGCCAGATAGTCAAATAGAAATATTTAAGTAGGTTTAGCATGCTTTTAAGCTAGTATGGAGGGTTAACCTGAATATTAACTTCCAAGTGCATGCAATACCACTTGGTTCAATAAAAAGCTCTAAGTAGGTAGTTATAGAACCTATTTTCATAGGTACCCTATAATTACTTTCTCTGCACAAAGTCCATTGAGAAGATTTAAAGTTGTACTTCAGTCATAAGGGAGGAACTATTCATGGAAATTGAGATATTGTGGGATTAAGGAAGTATCTATTGTTAAAATAAACAT
The DNA here is from genome assembly GCA_000404065.3 of Pinus taeda. NCBI lineage: Eukaryota > Viridiplantae > Streptophyta > Pinopsida > Pinales > Pinaceae > Pinus > Pinus taeda. Next base: position 20,694 of record APFE031049556.1, on the reverse strand, counting down.
GTACTAGAACAATTAAAAAAAAGAAACACAAATATTATGGTTGAAGGTCACACTGAAATAGATATGGAATTAAAAATATTTACACTACTAAATGTACATGAATGGAAGAAAATATTTGGAAGCTCTCTCTCTCTCTATATATATATATATAAATGATGAGTTTAAGAACCTTTTTCATATATAAATAAGTAGAGAGTATGCAAGTGCTCAAGTATCTCCAAAACAAGTTTTCTTATGCATACTCTCAAGTTAGATCAAACCAATTATTCAAACCAAAAATTAATGATTTAAGAAGCTTGAACCTTACAACTCATAGCATAACTCAAGGCTGAGTATGCATAAACCCTAAGAAATAAAGTTGTAAAGAAGTAGTTGTGGTCATCAACAATCAACATCATCCTCCATATCATTTAAATACTTGTGCAAGAAACACAACGTTAAAGGAGTTCTTATGATGTAGGTGCATAGACCCTGCACAGGATGTGAGAGTCTGGAGAAGAGAATATTAATGTGATGGGACCGGTCACATGGTAATGTTGGGAGGAATTTTCAAACGTTTTGTAAAAAAATATATATATTTTTTTTACATTAGGAAGTGAGTTTTGATTTTTAGGAGAAGTTATTTTCTAATGTAAATATAATTGTTTTAGTTTGCCTTATTTTGTGGAGAAAGGGAAACAATTCACCCTTTGTGACTCTTGGTTGCCATGATCGGTTTATTTTAGGAAACAATAAGAAAAGAGTGTTTGGAGAGTAGAAGAAGAGAACAAGAGAAGCCCTTGATGAGGAGGAGAGAGAGGGGGAGAAGAGAGAAACTTTTTGTTTCTCTGTGTAACTACAGTTCTGACATTTTGCAGATGCCTGTACCTTCAATTTGTGTGAACATAAGGTATTTCTATATGAATGGAGTAATTAAAAGAAATTTGGGGTTGTAATTTGGTTGATTATGAAATGAACCGAAGTTCTATAGTTACCTTGAATAAATTTATGTTGTGAACTGTTATTAATTTCATAATTTATTCATAATTTATTCATGTGTGTTTGGTCATTTTTTAGACACTACAATTCGCGTTATTAATTGATATTAAGAGTTGGTACATTGTGGCTTAGACTGTTGTGTGGTTTATTCATGTGCCTTTGGCATTCTTGTTGTAATGGTTTTGAAACCTGTAGAGGAATGTTCATTGTGTTATGGAGTAGAGAATGTATGTGATTTAAAATGGTTTGAATTTTGTTACAATGAAACATAACACTATGTTTTGGAAACATTGTGAAAAATGCCTCTTTGACTATTTTTCGATTGGAAAATTTGTACAGTGTGATTTCCCATTTGTCTTTTTAGATTCTTGTTGGTAAAGTTTGTAGAAGGAATGTGTGGTTGCACACAATAATAGTGGTTGTATGGTTTTATATTAGAGATAAGAGTGTTGTTACAGTAGAGAGATAAAGTACCCTGTTTGGCATTCTAAAACAAAAAAACCTCTTTGATTGTTTTCTTGATTGGAAAATTTAGTATTGCAAACCCCAGTGAAGGAAGGGAAGTGAAATCATTGCTTGCATTGAGAATAAATTTAGGGATGTTGGGAGTCGACCTGGGAAAAGGGTCGAGTCATTTCAGATTCCCCGAAAACTACTATGCAGAATTTTAACACGCGTTGAAAAATCATTTTGTAGCAAATGCACAAAAAAAGTAAAATTGAAGATTGAGTGTTCAATTTGTAAGTCTTTGTTTGGCCAACCTTTGTATTTCCCTATTTAGAGGATCAAATTGCATTGGGATTTGTGTTAAGCTTAGGAAGTGGAAAAGATAATCCCCCTTTTTAACAATCTGTGTGAAATGTAGGGGTGTTTTGTATTATTTCACATTGAAGATGTTAAAGGGTTGAATCCATTGTTATATGTATTGAGGAAATTGGTGATATTGGCATCAACTTGTGAGATTAAAATTTTCTTTAATTTCATGTAAATATAGATCTGTGTGTGGAGTATTTCGGTGTTATTGGAAATCGGGGTAACTTGGGCTACATCGAGTGGTATCATATCCACAAAAAGATTTTAGCTTTACAACTCTTAAAGAAAGATACAAAAAGGTCTTGGAGGAAGTAGAGTTTACAAGAGATTGAGGTAAATCTTTGTTTTCAAATTAAATTGAATTGAGGTTTGTTGATTGTGAGGTGTTCTGTAGACATAGTGGAGGATGTCTACGTTGAAGTAGAATAGATTGACATAGGAAGAAATCATGAGTTAGAATGGTGTTGATTTAAAGAAAAACAAGGTCTGCAACAGTAAAGGGATGGCAATAGTAAGAAGGATTTTGCAGCAGTTGTTTTTTTTCAAGTGAAGATTGAACAAGGATTTGAGGATGATGGAAATGAACCTTGTAGTATAAAGTGAGGAAGAACAACAAATTTATTAGAGAAAGAAGGTGAGTAAATGACATGCAGAAGCCAAAAGAGTAGAGAGTGCTAACATGAAGATTCCAAAGGAAGGAGTCCACAAAAGTATGAGGAGAAGACTAGGCCTGGAATAGCTTAGTATGGTATTTACAAGTAGGTTGATGGAGTCAGCTTGTTGCAGTGGCTTGCATACAGTTCATAGTGAGTAGGGAGAAGCTTACAGAAGAAGGTTTGACCACCCCTTCCCATATTTACCCAAATTCACAAGCTCGCGAGGATAAACATGAGACAAATGTCACTATGACTTGACTTGACCTCCTAGTTCCAATTAAGGAAGTGGGACCTACAACTTAGACTTAATGACCTTTCTTAGGAACCACATGTCACTCAGAGGCTGAACACATACCCCAGGTGACCAATCCCTAAGCTGGAACCATTTTTCTATAACCTAGACCTATAATCGAACCCTTGACACTGCTTGCATGTGGGTTTTAGCATCCAACCACTTTCATAAGCCTTGATCCATGTGGTTATGACCTCAAATCTCTAGTTTTTAGCCTACGGTCCTGAGATCTAAGCCATGTTTCTAAGCTAGCCTCCGTACCACCACCCATAACTTCCCGTAACTTTTAAGATTCATATTTCTTATAAAGACAATGCTAATCATTCAAACTTGAAGCCAAAATTTGACCTAGACTTCCTAATCCATAATATATATTTTGTTAAGAACATGGAAAACATGTAAGCTACAGGTCATGAATGCATATCTGATCATAAAATTATGAAGTCCATATGAGAATCACCAAGAAGGATTTATTCCCTCTCCACATAGTTTCAATAAAATTTATTAGTTTATATGTTCATCAACCATCAGATAACTAAACAAACCATGACAAGATCCATAGATAACATATATCATGTAACCAAAAAATAACTAACAGATAAAAAACATATAAATCATAGCAAATAAACCATAATATCACCAATATAATCACTATAAATTCTCATAAATCATAATAGGAAAAGGTCTCATATTAGCTTATGAAAATACCAACCAAATCAAGTACTTCCACGTGCCACTTGACCATAGATTAGGTTGACCCAAATCTCTCTTTCATCCAATCACCATTGTTCCATATTCCAAGCATGAATGTGATATCGCATGGAATAACCAAAATAAAACCAAACCAGGGATTCTTGAGGCCAAACCACCTCAACCCTCCTCCACAATGATTCCACCTCTATAGTCTAGAAATCACTAACATCAACCAGATTGATCTCTACCAACATTTTCCAGGGCTCTAGGAACTAGTATCTCAACCCACAACCTTCCACGGCTACATATCATTTGTCAAACTTAGCTCTAGGGACTAGTAACTCAACCCACCAAGGCCTCCAAAGTGTTTGTACCAACCTAGGATCAAGGATTAGTAACTCAACCCAAGTTGTTCCAGGACTTCTAGAGCATTTGTTCCAACCCACAGCCATAAGGAACATGAGCACCAACTAGAAAAATAATAAGTGGAAAAACCCATAACACCATGGCGATCAAGGAAATGGCAAGGGAAGGCTAAAACCATTGTCACATTAAGAAAATATCCATGCCAATGATAGCACATAACCAGGAAATCACATGCATATACCATGCATCTAGAGATTAGAAAGGAAACCACACATGAAATGTGTTACTTGCAAAATAATCCAATTGTAGTTACTAATCCAATTATTTCCTTGTGCTACTCGTTTCCTTTTTTCTTCTTTATCTGAATCCAATGTATGCCAAAGTACCTCAAGAATGCTACAAGTGTACAAGAGTATGAGGGAATTAGAGAATGAAAAGAGAGCTCCAAAACTAAATTGACAAAAGTCATGAACTAATCCTCATAAGCCTTTTTATTATTGAGACCTCTATTTTCTTCATTTTCCTTCATTTTTCCTCTATTTCCTTACCATGCAAATTTGTATCTCTTCACCTTCCTTTTGTCCTATCTTCCTTTATTTTCATAAATAAATGGCAATTATTACTTCTTTGCCTTTGCCAATGTCTGCCAATTTTCATAATCATTAATTAATCAAAAGTGATGCACATCATTATGTTTTGCCCAACATTCAGCTTGGAATATGTGTCCCATGACCTTGGTATTATTTTATTTACATAAAAAATCAACCAGGGATTTTTACAAAAGGATATTTGTGACTATTGATGGTCATAATTGAGGTTTGAAGGTAAGCCATAGGAAATAAATTTGTGTTTAATTTGATAGAGAAGTAATTAAAATCAAAATACAGCTAGAGATGATGAGAGGACTACTATAGAAAGATGAGGAAGACAAGGGTTATAGATGGAATGTCTGGAAGAAAGAAAAATGGAATTTGTTGCAAGTGCAACTGAGACAGAGATCAAATTCTCAGTTGGTGGAGAAAATCAAGGAGTTTTAATAGAAGATAGATTCTCAATTAGACGAAAATAACAAAAGAGTTGAGTTATAGCAAAGGACAATTTTTGAATAAGAAGTACTTTGTGAACTTAAACAAGGAGTAAACCCTAAAGAGAGAGAGAATGACAATTATGAAAAGAGACTAACTAAAAGTTTCATGAGCCATTTGGAAACTGAAGACTAGAATGAAGAAATAGTTGATGAGATATTAGTTGGGAGTCTCACAAGATGTGTGGATAATCAATAGATGATGGTCGAGGTGTTAATGGAGGATACATGCCATGATGTTTTTTATTTTAGAAATTGGTTTATGAATACAAGAGTTGTTCCAGGTGAAGGACAAAGCATTGATTTTGTTCTGTGCGGAGAGGATAAATGGTCATTGTGTTGTTATACAAGTTAGAAGGAAGATAAAGGATGGTCAAGATGAAGGCTATGTTCCATGCGAAAATGTAACCATGGAAGAACAATCTAAGGGTGATGAGTACATGTGTGTGGATGTTAATGAGTATTTTTTTATAGTGGATTAAGAAGATGAAGATTTGATGGGAATATTGGAAGCTTTAGTGCTGCATGAGGAAAGGATGCTTGGAGAAAGTGAGAAAGAGACGATGTACATTTGTAGATTGGAACAAGGATCCATCCTTGGAGAGGATATTCATGATGAATAATATTTTGATGAGGGGATCATTGGGAATCTCACAAATTATTTGGAGAATGGATATCAACATAAACAGGTGATGGTTGAGACATCAAATGAAGCTACAAGGCCTTGTGATTTTGAAACTGACAATTTGTGTGTGAATGCAGGTTCAACAAAGAATGGTGGAAAATCATTGGGGATTGTTATAAAGATAAAGAATAATGGGAAAAAATTAAATTTAGTTATAAATTAAGAAGTTGAAGAAATGCATGTGAAAATTATTGAAGTTGAACATGATAAAAAATTGGAGATAAGGAAGGACAAGTAGAACTTGATTTCTGTTATAAAGAAAGATGAAGTGCTTGTAAGGTGTGAAGTTGAACAACAATTGTGGGAGAAGTTTCTGTAAGCTGATACAAATGGAGAAGAGGATTTGTACATGACTAATAACATAGCTATGTATACTACACCCGAAGAAATTGAGGTAGAACTTGATGAACAATTTCCTTGTATCAATACAAATTTTGAAATTGAATTTTTAGAAAAATGCCTGATAGGAAAGATAAAAGACGTTAGCCATATAAATTCTACATATTTGGATGAGAACAAGGATGAGATGCAACAGCTAGAGGAAAATAACAATATATTTCAACAAGGAGACAATTATATCTTTGCTAAAGGGAAGTAAGAGGAAAGACATACAAGTGTCTTAAACAACTATGGAGGAATGAAAGACAAATTTTCCATGAAGGAAACATGACAACTAGTAGAGGGAAGAAAAGATCAACCCCAATACAGACATCTTGAAGTCAGATCGAGGAATGGAGGACATAGCTTCAACCACTAGGGTATTAGTAAGGGATAGCAATAAATTTCAACTAGGAAATAATGGTTTGTTCCAGCGAGAGGATATGTTGGATGTGGAAATAGAAAAAATAAGGAAGTTAATGTTGAAGAAGCCTCAACAAAAGAGGTATGCAGGATAGAGGAGAATAAAGGACAGAATGTTGCAGATGGTAGAGAAAGTTTTCATCATCAAAGTAGGAGGAATACTATAGTAGGAGAAAAAAGTCGAGTAGCAACATGACAAGGAGGAGAACCAACTATGACATAAATTTAGGGATCGAGGAAGATTCACTTCATCGGTGTTTGGTCAAGACACCATGAGTATTTTTTTCAGCTTAGGAATCTAATGCAGTTGCATAGACCAAGAACAATATGTGAGAGTCTAAATAAGAGCATACCGATTTGATGGGATGGTCACATGGAAATGTTGGGAGGAATTTTCAAATGTTTCGTAAGAAATTGTAAATATCTACATTAGGAAGTGAGTTTTGATTTTTAGAATAAGTTGGTGAAGTTATTTTCTAATGTAAATATAGTTTTTTTAGTTTCCCTTATTTTTTGGAGAAGGGGAAACGATTCACCCTTTGTGACTCTTGGTTGTCATAATTGGTTTATTTTAGGAAACAACAAGAAAAGAGTTTTTGGAGAGGAGAACAAGAGAAGAAGAGAATATATCAAGTGAGGAGAAGATAGAGGGAGAGAAGAGAGAATTTTTCTGTTTCTTTTTGTAACTATAGTTTTGAGGTTTTGCAGATGCATGTACCTTCAATCTGTGTGAACAAAAGGTATTTTTGTGTGAATGGTGTGATAAACAAAAATTTAGGGTTGTAAGTTAGGTGATTATGAAATGAACTGAACTTCTGTAGTTACCCTGAATAAATTTATGTTGTGAATTATTATAAATTTCATCATTTATTCAAGTGTGTTTAGACATTTTTGAGACCCTATAATTTGTTGAGTTAATTGATATTAAGAGTTGGTACATCGTGGCTTTGACTGTTGTGTGGTTATTTCATTCACCTTTGGAATTCTTGTTGTAATGGTTTCAAAACTCCATACAAGAATGTTCACTATGTTCTAGAGTAATGAATGTGTGGGATTTATAGGGGTTTGAATGTTTTTACAATGAAACATAGCACTCTGTTTTGGAAACATTATAAAAAAGTCTTTCACTATTTTTGAATTGCCAAATTTGTATGGTGTGATTGTCCATTTGTATTTTGGGGTTCCTGTTGTAATGTCTATAGAGGGAATGTGTGGCTACGCCCTGGAATTGTAGTTGTGTAGTTTATTGTTGGTGATAGGAGTGTTGTTACAATATCAAGATAGAGTACCTTGTTTGGAATTATGAAAAAAAAAACCCCTCTTTGATTATTTTTTCGATTGGAAAACTTAGTATTTCAAACCCTAGTGAAGGAAGGAAAGTGAAATCATTCCTTATGTCAAGGAGAAATTTAGGGACATTGGGAGTCGACCTCAAAAACGAGCCAAGTCATTTCATCTTCCCTGAAAGTTGCTATGAAAAAATTTAAAGAGCGTTATGAAATCATTTCGTAGCGCCTACAAAATTTTAACAAGTGCTACAAAATCATTTCATAGTGACTGTACATAAAAAAAATTCAGGGCTACATGTTCGATTTTTAAGTATTTGTTTGGCCAAACTTCATATTTTCCAGTTTGGAGGATGAAGTTGTGTTGGAATTTATGTTAAGCTTGCAAAGTGTAAAGGGTAATCCCCTTTTTAACAATCTATGAAAGGTAGGGATATTTTGTATTGTTTGACATTGAAGATGCTAAAGGGTTGAATCCATTGTTATATGGATTGAGGATATTGGTGATATTGGCATCAACCTATGAGCCTGAAATTTTCTTGAATTTGATGTATATATAGAATTGTGTGTAGAGCAGTGTGGGGTTATTGGTAGTCGAGGTAACCTAGGCTTCATCATATTACTTGGATAAGTAAATATAATGTATTATGTTGAGGAAATATTGATTTGGGTTTGTGGCACAAACCTATTACAAAGAAAACATACAAATTTATGTAATTACCCTCACTATATACCTAATCCATAAAACAAATTCTTGAATTGAGAAATTTGAGAGTGAATTTACCTTGAGGATCTCCAATCAGTCATGGATTTTAATGACCCATTTGAAGAATATGGATAGTTATGGAATTGAGAATTAATTTAGAGATGTAAAAACAAAATGTGAAAATAAGTGGTTCACAAGTATGAAATCGTTTACTTTGAAAACAAGTTCACAAGAACCCAAAATAAAAATATGTAATCAAGGAACAAATAATAGTAAAACAAAAAAGAAGTGGTGTAATACCTCGTAAAAATTATCCTTATCCATGTCAAGCACTGAAACCTAACAAACAAGGTTTTAACTCAATATGTGCACCTGCCTTCAAAACCTTGGAAGGCATTCAAATAAGGAATCCCTTGTATTAACTATAATCGAAAACCCTAAGAGTATAATACATAAGAAAAATCATCTTTTAATTTAAAATTTTGAATGTAAGAATTTAACTCATGCATACTAGAGGTTTGGAGGTACCGAGAAGGGGATATGATATCCTAGGTGTCATGAGTTCAAGTATTTGATAGTGTTTGCACTCTTATTTCTATCGAACTTCTGGACCATGAACCGGTTGTTACCCTTGCAAAGAACTTGAATAGAATGTGTCAAAGGAGATGTCTTTAGGGGTATTTTTCTAGAGTTCCCCTCTCTGAAACCTAAAGAAGCTCCAAAACCCTAAATGATATAATAACTATAATGTGTTTCAAAATCTCCTCGAAAGGACCTATAAGAACCTGAGTAAATTATGAGTCAGCAAAATATTTTTGAAAGAATCCTATAAAAACCGAAAATATATTGTTTGTTGAATTCCTTGATGCCAAGTTCAATTTTAACACCAATAAACCCTCAATATCACAGTTCTATAGAATAATCGTTAAATAAACCATGAATCTACCTATCACCTACAACACGAATTTACTCTATCGAAACTCAATTATCATCAATCACTAGGAGGTTGAATAGAATTGTTTAAACCCTAACTATCATCGTGAATCTTTCTATTCAAAGAGAGTAAGAACAATGTAAAATGAAAAGTCAAGGATGGTAGTCAATCAAGCGAGTAATGAGTTCATGCCATCAATGTCATCCATATGTCATATTCCATCTATGTCATCCATATGTGACCTCATCACATGAGTGTGTCAGAGTGTTGAGTTGCATGTGAGACACATAACCGAGGTCCCACATATCAAGAATTCCATGTGACTAAGGGAGGGGTTCAAAATGGTAGTGTCTTTGAATTTAGAGTAGAAGGTTGTTGGTGAGATTCATGTTGGACTCAATCTCGAAAGTAAATAAAAAAACAGTAAGCATGAGCATAGTAAAATCTTTGGACTATGCAGGGATTCACATATCATATTGTATGAGAGCTCAATGGTTAATATAAAAGCATAAAATTATTAGTGGCAAACATGTCTTGAGTTTGAGTAGCTGTATGGCGAAGATAATTTAGTTCTCTCATTATACCCAAACATATATTATTTGCAGCATAAACAATGCATCTATATGATGGATATGTTGTGGATAAAACTAAGTGATCAAAAGACAAAGAATAGTAAAACCCCAAAAAATAGTACGATATGTAATAAATTCGTTTTTTTGGTTAAAATTTTGTAAAAAAATTTCAAAAAATTAGAACGTGGAAATAGATTTAGCACAGTGAAAATTCCCAAACACATAAAATCCATTTATAACTCTATTCTATATTTAAAAAATAATTACCAAATTTTATTATAAACTAACTGAAATTTCTATTATTTGCAAAACTAATTTATGACTGCTTTTAGACTACTCTGCGAGGAACTATCCCTGTCCATGGCAAGCTCTGTCGCCGAGCCAAGAAGGGGTCAATTCAACAAGTTCACCTTCCTCCGAAACCATGAAAAATATTCAAACGAGGAAACTGTAACTCTCCATGTCAACACGGGACGTTGTCACGCTACGTGTTGGCACAGGAAAAAGTTTATGACACACATTTGTCGTTTACAAGGAGTAACATCATATCATATCATAGCGACCTATGATAATTGTACATAACAACCTTTCGTAAGTCTTAAAATGGCAATTAAATAAAACTGGTAGTATTGAGTAGTTAGGGAAGTGGAATAAATTATTGTGCACATGTCATCCTATCAATCTATCTATTACTGCGTCGTCGGTACGTGAATCATTGAGTTGACCTGTCTCGTAGATTGGTCCACCATATTGTCTTCTAATTTTAATCTTAAAATAACAACGTGGGTGAAGTCCAGTTTGTCTGTTTTAATTAATTAATGTGGGGTAGTGATTGTAACTGTTTATAATTTTATTTAGAAAATAATTGGAAATTTTTCTCAAGATTTTGAATAAACAATTACAAGAAATTTTGAAAATTTTGGTTATCCAGATTAATGGTACTAAGAGGTTTTTGATAGTATTGAATTATAAAAACAATTCAAACCTTCTTAAATTTTTAAAATTATTTTCACAAAATTCTAACAAAAATTTAACTATCTTTAAACATCATTGTTTTAAAAAAAACAATTAAAAGAAATTTTGATTATTTAGATTATTGGTACCTAAAAATTGTTATTGAATTCATTTTTACTATTATAAAAACAATCCAAACACTTTTAAAATTAAATTTCTTAAATTATTTTCACAAAATTCCAACAAAAATTTAACTATTAAACAAAAGTGTAACCTCCCTCAACAACACCATTGTCTTGCCTCATACACCTCCCTCAACAACACCATTGTCTTGCCTCATTTTTTAAAATCTTGTACAGCCGCATTTCTCTTTTTGGATAAGGAATGAAGTTTCCCAATAGCTTCATAGGCTTGGAATTTGACTTTCCGAAGATGTTTCGTTCCAAACCTGTATTTTTCCTGTGAATCGAATTTATACTTACTGTAGATGTTTTCCAAAATTTCAAACACCTTCAAATCCACGTTCATCTTTCTAAATCATCTGCCAAAATTTCGAGCAGGGCTTATGGCATATTACTCATTAAAAATTTCTGTCTACAGGGTATAAGGTACATGCATGGGAGATTGGTTCTGCATGGCATTGCTGTTCTAGAGTTTCTTGAGGAATACATGAATTGATAAATTCCTTATTGTTTATTTCATAGCGCTTATTCCCAATCCCAATACTTGCAACAATATATAATGATTCATTGATTAGCTTCATTTATGCTCACCAACGGGTTTGCGCTGCCTTATCGTGCAACTCCACTGGGTTTGAACTTTGGATCTAACGAGAGGACCGCTTGACCAAATAGTCAAGAGGATTATGTTTGCTCAATAACTCCGTAATTTAATTTTTATATTTTTCTTTTAAAATGTATTTTTCGTTTAAAATATATTTTCCTTAAGTATATTCTATATTTTGTATATTTAGATTCAATCCTCTCAAATTTATTCAAGGTTTCATTTTTTTTAAATGTGTTTAGATTTAAATAGTTTTTTATTTTGTTATTTGTTTTTTTGAGAACTCTATTTCTTAAGACTCTTAAGACTCTATTTCTAACTTCATGTATTTTATCTTGTGGGATGTATTTTATTTTGTGAGGGCAGAACATGATGTGTTAGGAAAGGAATCTTTAATAGGTTTATGGTGTATGAGTGTGAAAATTTTTGTCAAATATCATTTTTAAATTTCTTTCCATTTTATTTGGTTTCATATTTTTATAGTTTCTTTGCAATAAATACATATATATTAGATTGGATAAAACACACTTAAAATGTAATCTCATTAAGAAAATAAGATTTTCTTTCCTTACAAGGGACTTTCTGTGGGGTAGAGGGGAAGAGAAAAAGAAGTGGGCTTTAGTAGCTTGGGACAAGATTTGTAAGCCCAAGAGCCATGGTGGTTTGGGGATTCATGATCTTGAGACGCTCAACAAAGTCTCGGGAGCCAAGCTTTGGTGGAGATCGATTAAGGAACCGAATGCCCCCTGGGCTAAGCTTTGGAAACAAAAATATGCCGAGCACTAACAGAAAAAGCATCATATTAGAATATTAGGGCAAATCTGGGGCTCCCATATTTGGAATCTTGCCTGGGATAATAAAAACATTGTTCAACACCATTGTTTTCTGGAATTCGGGCAAGGGATCTTGCTCGGTTTTGGAAGGATAACTGGCAACAGGAACCCAACCTTTATAGGGATGAATTTGCAGATCTCAAAAATGACACAGACAACAAAGGTATGGTTCTGGTAAAATACTTCTGGGATCAAGGAAGGAACAATGGAAAATGTAGGGAGTGGAAGGATCTAGGATACAATAATGAAAACCAGTTAAAAACCAAGGCATAAGCCCTCACCCAGGAGCTTGAGCATAGAAGGAATTCTTGTCTCTTCCTCAATGGATCAATTAAGATGGGGAAAGAACACTAAAGGCAATTTTAACCTCAAAGAGGCCAAATGAGAAGTCACAGGATTTAACTTTGTGAATCTTGAACAGATCTGGAAGGAGCTTTGGCAAAGTCCGCATTGGATGAAAATAAAGATTTTCATCTAGCTAGTGCATCAAAGGAAGATCTTAACTTGGGAGAATCTCCTCAAGAAAGCCTTCATTGGTCCTTCCAGGTGATACTTTTGTGGCACACATGAGGAGACAATTGAACACCTTCTCAACCTCTGTCCTTTCACTTCAAAGGTGTGGGACTGGGTGGATGCTATCTTTAGACAAACTAATAGGGACATTCTTAGCACATCCAACACTCTAAAGAACTGGAGGAATAACTTCTCGGGGAATGAGATATTTAATAAAGCTCAGATTCTGGTTCCAGGCTTTGTCATCTGGCATGTGTTGAAAGAACGCAACAGTCGAATCTTCAAAAAAAAAAACTCACAGGCCCTAATACATAATTAAGCAAATTCTAAGGTAGCTCAAAGACACAATTAGAAGCTTGCTAAGGACCCTTCCTAAAGATCCTCCCTGCCCCATGAGGAGAGAATTCTACTTCACTTCGGGCTCCAGTCTATTAATCCTTTGGGAATAATGAAGACGGGGAACCTTCTAAACACGTGTGCTACCATCTGGAAGCCTCCTCCTTATGGTTTCTTAAAAAACAATATTTATGGAGTAGCTAAGGGCAACCCAGGATTAGCGGGCTTTGGGGGTGCCATAAGAGACGATCAGGGACAAATACAGATGATCTTCCATGGCCACTTGGGGAAGGCTACAAACAACATGGCTAAGCTCATGGCATTAGAGAAATGCTTGGAAATCCTGGTGAACTCAGGTTCACACAATGTTATAATTGAAGTGGATTCGGAATTAATTATTAGAGCAGCTAAGAAGATTAGTAATGGTAGCTATCCAAATAAAGTGTCGAATCACTAGAAGCTCTTGCAGGTTTTTTACCATACCTATTCTCACTTGCGAACCCTCAAAACTGTCAGATTTGCTCATGTGAAAAGGAAGGCTAATATGTTAGCACATCGGTTGGCGAATGAAGGAGTCACAAATAGGGATAGGGATTCTAGGTATGCTTTGGATTCACTCCCCCGAGGCAAATTGCGGGAGGACTGTCTATGTAACGCTACCTAGGATATGGAACTTTGGACTAACAGGGAGGATCAGAGGAACCCTGAAGACCAGCGGGAGATTGGAGGACTCCATACAGTCCAACTCGCCATGGTTCGGTGGCTTTCAAAGGTCAGGATTCCCTTTGATTCAATGAAGAATGGTTTGGCTTAGACTGTTCCACAGGGCAGGGTAGCCCTTGTCATTTGGCTTAGGTGATGGTTGAGAGAGAATCCAGGTAAATGGGATTGGCTCAAGTACTGCTCGTTGGAAGGAATTAAGAGATAGCAAGTGGCGAAAGGTCGGGTGGGTTTTTTACGAGAGTCAACTGGTCCAATACCACAAATGGTATATTGGGTGGGGTCTGAACGGTTTCAAGTTTTTCTGTGTTTGGCTCTGATTCCACTCCTTGAGCGACACGTTGCGGAACGAGGAGAGAGAAAACCACCCTCATTGAGTGATTAACTCTCGCGTTTCTCGGTCTTTTGATATCTATGATGATCATGGGATCTCAATCAGTGGATCAACGGTGGCGATTGTGTATGTGCATTGGCCGGACCTGAAAAATATTTAGAGTGTTATGCTTTAACTTCCTTCGGGTCCATTTGTCCGTTTGTTAGTTTGTCTTGTGGTGGGACCTCTTGTGGTTCCATGGCGAGTTTTGGACTTGCCCTCCAAGGTTTACTATGCTCCTTGTGCTTTGTTTGGCAATTCTCCCCGGTTTTCCGGTTTAGGTTCTCTTAGTTTGGGAGATTGGTTTGGTTTGGCCTGCTCAACTGATTGTTGAACTCTCGCAGAGCAGGTGTAGGTCCATGTAAATTATGTATATTTGACTAAGTTTAATAGAAGGTCTGACTCTTACTTGATAAAAGAAAAAGATTTTATTTCCTTACAACCATATTAAAAATTAAATAGACTTTCGATTAATATTATTTCTTTGAATAGAAATATCATGAACATGGGAGAGTTGCAAAATAACTAGTCTTCTTCTTTTGTTCCTTCAATGCTATATACTTCCCAGCAAGAAAGTGACACAAAATTAGAGTACATCACCAAATACTTTTTTAAATGTCATACTTCAAATAAGATGAATATCATGTGACAATGCTTAAGATCATTTGCTTAGCTGATAACTATAGACACCAATGGTTATGTCTCAATGGTTCTTTTCCTTAAAGGCCTTGCATTAGTTGATTGGTGAATTAGAGAAGCCATGTTTATTGGTTATGTTTCTAACTACCCAAAAAAATTTAATTCTATTTTAAACATGATCGATTTATTTTTAATAATAATCAGTAACTAAAAAATAAAAAAACATGAGAAATGCTACATAATAAAAATTAAAAGGTTAATTTAATTGTTTGCTCACATTCTAGTTCGTCATGAAAGAGATGCTAGAATGTTTCATTATGTTTTGTTATATACACATTTTGAATGGCAAGATAAGAAATAAATAAAATTAATAATTTTTCATTAGTGGTGTTTAGACCTCAGGTTTTCACAACTCATGGTTTTGACAATGATATCTTATATATATATATATATATAGAGAGAGAGAGAGAGAGAGAGAGAGAGAGAGAGAGAGACATCATTTCCTCAAAATTTTCCCTCAAAAAAGAGGTTTAAGAGATTTGATCCCTCTTGGCACTTAACAAATCCAAAATTAACATGAATCTAACCTAGTTTAGTTGGAAACCTATTTTTTGAATGCAAAACTTAAGGAAAAGTTTGCACTTCCAGAGATGGCTCTTGATGAATACAAATTTAAGATAAATCTAAATTGGTATAAATAAAATACATGTTAAAAATATCTATATGTCTAAATATTATTTAATCTATTATGTAATTGAATATATTTTCAAATTTAATGCAAGTTATCATAATAAAAGAAACACACCAAGTGATTTACAAAGTGATACCAAATCAAATCCATATATACAATTTATCGTTACCTTTATCACCATTTTAATTGGACCCAGAGTTGCATTCTACAACCTACTACTACCCAAATGTGTAAATATGTCAAACCCTTAAAAAATAATAAAAAAAAATTTTTGCTAATCCTTAAACAATAAAATTAATAAATAAATAAATAAATAAAATTAGTTATCTGAGATAAGATAAAAAAAAGATAAATTAAAACAACGATTGATTTCTTTTATGATTTGATCTTATTGGCATGAGATGTATTTGTCTTCATTCTACTACAATTTTGTAACACCCGGAAAGACACTATTTGTCTTCATTCTGGCATGATTTTGTAACACCACGAAAAACACTGAATCACTGATCAAATTACATTCACTATTTTACTTAAGACTATGGTAATTGGGCTCGTGGAAAGTAAAACTTTTATTTAAAGAAAATTTCTTTATTAAGTTGGTTATGAGATCTTGAAATTCTTAAGGACTCATCTCCGAAAGACACTGAATCACGGACAAATTACATTTACTATTTTACTTAAGACTATGGTAATTGGGCTCGTGGAATCCAGTAAAACTTTTATTTAAGGAAAAATGTTTTATTAAGTTGGTTATGAGATCTTGAAATTCCCAAGGACACATCTGTAATGAACTCAACCTCCAGACAGTTACAACAGTTACCCTCCATTCTCTAGAGATAAAAGAAAATCCCAGTGGGAATGAGGGGTTTAATTTTTCTCTGTTGGGACTTTCTAGAGGAAGAGAGAGGATAAGTTTTGTAAATTGGCAGGACGCTTCACTGGAGTTGATCCTAAACTAGACTAGAGCTAGTGGAGAACTCCTGTACAGATAAAGCCATTAGACTGGACTAACGTCTTGAGGTTTAATGCTTGACTGAATTCCTAATTATTGTTAATTGATTCGGAGTAGAGGCTCCCGGGGAGGAAGGGACATAATTTCCTTCCTCAAGTTAAAGAGTGTTGGAATTTAATTCCAACTGCATCACATAAATGCTGAACTAGATCTGATTTTCAGCAGTTATTGCAGATTGTCCAAAACAACAAAAGTCTCCACTGATATTTCTGAGCATTAAATACGCTTTAAATTCAGAATTAAATCCCCTGCAGACAGCCGACTTGTTTTTGCTGTGAAAGGCATCACCGCCTCTTCTACAATAAAGTTTATTGTTTAAATCAGATATTTATTTTCCTATAAATGTAAACGCGCAACAGTTCTGTTTTAAGGCAGAGTAATCAAGCAGAAAAGAACAGCAGTTCTGTTTTCTGTGTGAGTGCAAGAGATTTTTTTTTAACAAAAGTTATGTTTTTGTACTCTGAAAGAAAGAGAGAAGGTTAGAAGAACATAGTAAGTCTCTTTTGTAAATGCACAACGGTGCTGAACCTGCAATTTTCTGAGATAGAGAAAATCGATTTCTGGAACTGAAGTGTTCCTCTTGTAACAATTAAGTTTACTATATCACTTTTTGTTTATTGTTCATGAATACAAGTTTACTGTTTTGCTGATTTTATGTTGTTGTTACACCAAGTATCAAAAACACTTTGATTTTACTCTGTAAGTCTATAAGTGATTTTGACGCCAACTATATTTAGTTGCTGTAACACCAAAGCGTCAACTTTCTTAAAGTGACTTAGTGTCAAAATCGTGTTGTCGTTACACCGAGTGGCTTGACGTCAAATTTCGCGTTGCTGCAACACCACGATCAGCGTTGCTGCAACACCGAATCCTGTTGCTGCAACACCAACTCTCTGTTGCTGCAACACCAAATTCTTGTTGCTGCAACATCGAATCCTGTTGCTGCAACACCGAATCATGTTGCTGCAACACCAACTTCCTATTGCTGCAACACCAATTCCTGTTGCTGCAACACCAAATTCCTGTTGCTGCAACACCAAGTCCAGAAAACAAAATTATCAGTTTTCTGAGCAGAAACAGAGCATTTTTGTGTTGTCTGTTTGTTAAGGAATTAAACAGAAAATTCCAACATGGTATCAGAGCTAGTCTAGGCACTCAGTGAGTCAAAAACAGAGTTTGTTTTTCACTGTAGGAGCTGTAAGAAGCTTATTAAGCAGATTTTTCCAGCAGAGAAAATTTTTGCTTGTTTTTAATTTTTCCAATCAGTATCTCTTCTTTACCTATACAGAGTTAAGATGGCAGATGCTAGAACAGGTTTGACAAATTCCCAACTGCCACAGTTTAATGGGAAAAATCACAGTTACTGGTCCATAACAATGAAAGCATTATTTGCTTCTTAAGGAATATGGGAGCTGGTTGAAACTGGCTATGCTGAACCTGCAGATGCAACAATGTTGGCTGCTTTGTCAGTAGCAGAAAGAGACCAGTTGAAGAGTGACAAGAAGAAAGATGCCAAAGCCCTGTTTTTCCTCTTCCAATCAGTACATGAAAGTATCTTTCCACGGATTGCAGCAGCAACAAAGTCCAAAGAGGCATGGGATATTCTCAAAATTGCTTATCAAGGCATGGAGAAGGTGAAGACTGCAAAGTTGCAGATGTTGAGGAGAGACTTTGAAACACTCAGCATGAAGGAATCTGATACAATAGATTCATTCTTCACTCAGGTTATTGGGTTGATAACCCAGATTAAATCTCATGGTGAAATCCTTGAAGAAAGAAGGATCGTAGAGAAGATCTTGAGAAGTTTACCCTCAAGGTTTGAAGCTGTTGTGGTAGCAATAGAAGAAACAAAAGATCTCTCACAATTCACGGTAGATGAATTGAGTGCATCTCTTATGTCTCATGAACACAGACTGAGTAGAGGAATAGATTCCTCTTTTGAGCAAGCATTCAAGACCCAGATGTCTTTCAGCCAAAGAAAAGGTCGAGGCAGAGCAAATAACAGAGGTCGTGGAAGAAGCCAAAATAGAGGCAGATATTATCCTGCAAGCACAAGCGAAAGGAGCTACAATCAGAACCAAGATGAAGGTTCAAGCAAACAGTAAGCTCATGGATAAAGGTATGACAAATCCCAAGTCCAATGTCATTATTGTAAGAAATATGGGCACTATGCCAATGAATGTAGAAAAAAAAAATGACATGAATAGTAGGCAGAATGCTAATTTTGCAAATGAAGAAAATAAAAATCCAAAGAATGTGCTGTTAACATGTAACATAGCACAAGACAAACAAAAATATGTTTGGTTCTTAGACTCAGGTAGTAGTAATCACATGACTGGAAATATTGCAATGTTTGCCAATCTGGATGAAGATGTGAAATCTAACGTAACAATAGGGACTAATAGTAAGATAGCTGTCAAGGGTAAGGGCAGAGTCAGTATCCGAGCAAGAAATGGAGAACAGATGATTGTGCGAGATGTATACTACGTACCTGGCCTGAAATGTAATCTTTTGAGCATTGGGCAACTCATTGACAAAGGTTACAACGTGTTCTTCACAGATGATATGTGTACAATCACAGATATACCTCCAAGTAAGAAGATCATTGCACAGGTGCAGATGACCAGCAATAGAATGTTTCCTCTCAAACTTAGGGCAGATTTGAAGGAAGGAAGAACTATTGCAGTTGTAACATAAGAAGTCTTTCAGGAACAAGTGAAAGATGAGAATTGGTTGTGGCACTTGAGATTTGGACATCTCAATTTCGGAGGCCTGAATTTGTTGCACAGAAAAGGAATGGTAAAGGGATTTCCATTGATTTAAAAATCAGACAGCCTTTGTGAAGGCTGCATATTGGGCAAGCAGCACAAAGAAAGCTTTCCAGTAGGAAAGAGTATAAGGGCAAAAGCACCTTTGGAAATCGTTCACTCTGATGTGTGTGGACCCATGCAAGTACCATCACTTGGTGGAAATAGGTATGTTTTAACTTTCATTGATGATTACACCAGAAAGACATGGGTGTATATGTTGAAAGAGAAGAGTGAAATGTTTGAGAAATTTTGCCACTTCAAAACTCTTGTTGAGAAACAGTGTGGGCACTACATCAAACTGCTCAGAACAGATAGAGGAGGAGAATACATCTCCCAAAACTTTCTGCGTTTTTGCAAAGAGAATGGCATACAAAAGCAATTCACAGCAACGCATACACCTCAGCAAAACTGTGTTGCCGAAAGAAAGAATAGGACCATTCTTGACATGGTTAGAAGTATGCTGAAGGCAAAACACTTGCCTCATGAGTATTGGGCAAAAGCAGTCACTTGCGCAGTTTACATCTTGAATAGATGCCCAACTAAAGCTGTCATGAACAGAATACTAGAAGAAGCATGGAGTGGTCAAAAGCAAATTGTCACTCACATGAGAGTATTCGGCTGTGTGGCCTATGCACATGTACCGGATCAGCTAAGGAGAAAGCTTGATAGTAAGGGGGAGAAGTGTTTGTTTGTTGGCTATTGTGATGAGTCAAAATCATACAAACTCTATAATCCATCCACAAAGAAATTGATAGTAAGCAGGGATGTGCAGTTCATTGAAGATGAAGCTTGGGATGGAAGCTTAGAAAGAACAGTGAATGTGAAGACAATTGTGTCTCATGAAGAAGAACAGTAAGGGACAACAGCAAATAATCCTTCCTTGGTGGTTCCTCCTCCACCACAGCAAATTCAGCAAACCACACAACAAGCTAGAATTCGAACAGCCTTAAGAAGTCAAGGAAGTGCTTCTTCAAGCACACCACAGGGATCAGAAATACCCTTAAGCTCGGATGGAACTTCCAGCACACCAAGAAGACCAAGATTCAGAAATCTGAATGAGATTTATGAACAAGGAGAGGTAATTACCAATACCGGTCTGAATTCATTATTCGCTTTATGTTGTCATGTTGATGACCCAGTTCATTTTGAAGATGCTGTAAATGA
>APFE031049541.1:69056-95953 GCA_000404065.3 Pinus taeda | reverse complement strand
CTTTGATCCAAGTAAGTTCCTTTGTCTCAAACCTGCAAACACAAACAAGGCAAACGATTAAATAGCACCTGAATAACCAGTATTATAAAACACATTTAACATGAAAGTCAAGGAGTCCATGAAACAAATAACATGAGATACTTGTTGAGAAAAATGAGCTTGATTGTATTAATTCAAAAGAAGAAGAACTTTACAACCTTTGCCCTGACGCTGTACAAGCTCCTCCCAGGGTCCAACAAGAAGTCTCCTCACTTTGACAAGCTTCACTCACTCCCAAATGAAGCCAAAAAGGTATGTGATCTCTCCTCTTAAGCTCAAATAGGAAGTCTTGATTTCACTAGCATTTACCCTCAAAAGTTCAGCTTCTAGCCTCCCCAGCCACTGACCCAATGCCTCAATTTATAGTGCAATGGAGATCAGTTACCAGGTCCTCCTTCAAAGGGATAGAATCCTCCTTCAAAGGGATAGCTCCTCTTAACAAGGGATTAGTTCCTCCTTTTATGGGATGCATGAACCACTTGGAGCGAACAATCCACGTAACATCCTTCTAGAAAACTCTAGAATTAAACCAAAGTGAGTTTTTTAAGATAAAAATTGCGCCCTTTAACTTTCACAGGGGTACGCACCCTCCCCTTTACATACAGAGCGTATAAGTACACAGATATCTTGAACAAAAGGTGCGGGCCCACAGGCAAAAGTGAGAGAAAGTGCGGAACCAGAGTTACATTGCTTTTTGATGTCCTTCTCTCATTTCTAAAGCTTGTTTTAGAGAGCTGAGGTATGAGACTTGCTTAGGAAGTTGGCATAGGCGGTGATAGACCCATACCGACTGCAAATAATCAGGGTGACGATATTTTTGTGTAACAGGAGGATCTATAGGAGGATTCCGAGGGCTATTTTAGAGGTTGTAAAGGTGGGAAAATGGTTGGAAAGGGTAGCTAAAGGCTAGAAGGATGTGTTAAGGTGTCTGAGGTTCATCAAAGAGGATTAGGGAAGAGAATGATGGTTGGATTTGTTCAAGGGACAAGAGGAAAGTTCATGAGAAAAGTGCAGAAAATTAGGGCAGATTTATGAGGGGCTGTGAATGACCTGTGGAACATGTAGAAAAGAGAGATGGTGATGGCTGATTTATTGACTTATTATGAGTAGAGATGTACTTCAAGAGGGCTGCAAATCAAAATCTGAAACTGAGCAAGCAAAGAAACTAGTTGCACCAAAAAAAATAGAACTGTATCTCATGTTAAGCTAAATTTTGATCTAGGAAAACAAAATGTTGAACAATGCTATATGGAAAGGAAAGCATGGAAAGTGATTTATTGCAGAAACAAAAATGAGCATGGAAAAATGGATCTGAAGCAAAGCATTAACCTCTAAATCAAACTACAACACTAGAAATTGCATGGAGAAGGAAAAGCTGTGTTTTTGTGGTAGCGAGAGGGTCTTGGCCTCAATTCAAGGTCCCAAAGGGAGGAAAGGAGGTCAAGGCTCTATTGATGGCCTCTTTGGTATCTTTTTCCTATCACTATTTAACCTACTACATCAAAATGAAATGGAAACAACTTTGTAAATCACCAAAAGCAACCTAGTTTGTCCAAGAAAGAAATCTATCTAATTGCAACTAATTCATAAACTGCAACAAAACATATAAATACAAAATAAGAGGTGTTGGGTAGCTTGGGTTGGGCCCTAACCCAAGAGCTTCAGCCCTCTAAGGTAACTCAGTGCTGGCTCAGAAAATATTTCATCTTCATTATCAAAATAATAGTCACATTACATGAAACTGTCCACAAAAGTAAGCTCGAAATAAGCTGAGCAGAAGCTGCAACAAAAGTGCGAAAATTTGACTAACATCCAACAACCTAATGCAGCCCTAGGCATCTCTATTTATACAGCTAAAGCTCCCAACAACTCCCCTAAAATCAAGGAGGCTTGGCTCCTAAGACTTGAGATAGACAACAATTATTCTTCACTTTCTCGACTGCCCCTTTGAAGCATTGATGTGGCTACCTGGGCTCTGAGCTTTCTGAAGGAGTATTTGAAGGAGGGAGTCATAAATGAGGGGGAAACCCTCCTGCAAATCCTCTCGCTTGTCTTCTTCGAATATTTTCTGCCAAATTTTCATTAAACCTTTGACTTTGTCTCCAAAATTGACCAAAAATCTGCATTAAGCACACATTAGACTACATGGCATAATGACTAACCCAACTCACTCTATTAGCATAAATATAATAAAAAACATGCAATAAACTAATGTGAATGGTGAATTAAGCTAAGTTAGGAGGCAAAATGAGCCCATATAATTACCCATTTCTGGGGCTCATCACCATGCATTTTTGTTCTTATTATAAATGATACATCTTCATGAGTATCTAGAACTCTATGAGTATCATGATTCTAGATTGTAGAGGAATTTTCTCGTCATCCAATTCTATTCTATTCCTACATGCTCCTATACTACTCAAAACTTTGAAAGAAGTCTAGAAGTAGAGAGTTTGACCTAGTCATAGTAGTGATCTGGAGGATCTTCCTTCTTTTGCTTCTTTCCTTCCTCTTTCACCTCTTGAGTTATGTGAGCTTCTTCCCTCTTCCTTTTGTTGTTGTTGTCCTTTTTAAGCTTAGGACAATTCCTTTTGTAGTTTCCATATTCTTGGCATCCAAAACATTGGATTTTGGACATGTCTTTGTTGTTTGTTCTTCATGGACCAAACTTGCCAAATTTACCCTTTCCCTTGGCCATAGTAGCAAAGGCTTTCTTCTTTTATCCCACATCTTCTTTTTCCTTGAGTCTAGTTTCCTCTGTCCTGCATAGAGACCACATTTCACTGAGAGTGGTCACTTCCTTCTTGGCATATATGCTTGATGTGAAGTTTCCCCAATCCTTAGGTAGAGCATTAAGTACTACCATTGTCATCAATTTGTCAAACATGACTTCCCCAAGCTCTTGAGGTTGATCTCTCATTTCAAATATTTTCATGAAGTAGGGAGCTATTCCTTCCTTTGTTATCTTCATCTTGTACAATTAATTCCTCAGAGATATTAGTTCTCCAGTTGTGGATACCAAGAATAACTCTACTAGCTTATCATAGACTTCTTTTGATGTCTCAAACTTGGAGACATAAGGAATGAGAGAGTATTTGATTGATTCTATTGGAATCCTTTGAGCTCTTGTCTCATCCTTATTGTACTTGGCTAAGGCTTGAGTTTTTTCGTTAGCAAGGATAGTGATATTTCATTTGACATGTTCTAGGAGTTCATTTTCCTTGAGAAGTAAATCAGTCCTCTTCTTCCATGCAAGAAAGTTATTGGTACCTACCAATTTATTGCTTTCCTTTGCAAAAAGACATTGATGTATATTCAGAAGGGGACATGCACTTATTTGATAGATTTTTAGTTGTAGTGGATTTTATTACTCTTTGAAGAATTGATGGCTTGCCTTCCTAGGATCTTGATGTTCTTCATGTTGTCTTCTTCAAGTGGACTTGCTTGATGATGAGATTTGCTTGATGACTTGTAGCTTAATGTAGGTCATGCTTCAATCTACTCTTCTTTGTAGGTTCCTTTATGTAAGGCTATTCTTCTAGCTTTGTAGAACTACTTATTGAATGATGGATTGTAGACCCTTCTTGTCCTTGAGGTGATTAAGAATTCTAGGCTTGATGCTTCAACTTTGTAGATGCTTCTCCTTTAATGAGTGTTCTTGAGATGCCCTTTCCTTGATGTGTCACCTTACCTTTGATACCATGTTGAATAATCTAGGGAAAAGTAGTGTAGAGTGATTATTCGTTACTTGATAAAAATTTGTGGAGTATTTTTACTTTTCCTTATTAGCTTAATATTCTTTGTCTTCGTATTAATGCATGTGTTTGTACTTCATTAAACTACTACCAAAACATAAGAAAAAGAACACAAGATGTTGGCTCTCTGCCAGGGCCAAAACCTCTCTTCTCTTGAGAGGAAAATCCTTTAGTGAATTTCTCTTATTGAAGCTTCTATTGACCAATGACAAACCCTAGACCCCTGAAAAGAGTATCTTCCAAGCACAAGTAAAGTCCTTTCTTCTTTCTATACCTTATTTCTCGGCACTTCTTCCAACACTTTGTTCTCTGACACTTCATCCTCCTTCTTCTGACACTTCGTTCTCTTACTATGATTCTTGTCTAGAGATAGACCTTCCTTGAATGAGTCTTATAGATGAGGTGTTCCTCTTCTATCCCTTGCTCAAGTATACTTCAACTTTGACCAACTGAGATCTTTCTTGAGTGTATGATTGTTTTGTTGTTCTGCTGCCCTAGTTTTCGACATGTGGAGAGTACCCTTAGTGAATTAGGGTCTTTCTTCCTTCGATAGGGAGAGGGAATTCTTCGCTTGACTTGGGAAGCCTTGTAGGCCTAGTGACTAGCCCGACTAGCCCAAATACCAACAAATCTTGCACAAAAATATTGTTTTTTCTAAAATTGAAGTCTGTCTTTTATCCTTGCACATGTGACTGTTTGTAGCCCTAGAAATAGTCATTGACCTTCGTTGTCCTTCCTTCTTACTTCGTTGCACCTGAGAGACTTTTATATACTTTCTTCCCTTTACTTTATCTCGACTACTTCCTTTGCAGATTTCAAAGATGATTGATTGTGTTATAGAGGAGTGGACAACGTCTATATATAGAGGTTTGTCTCTCCATTTTGGCCAAGTAGAAGGCCGACTAATCACCTTGTTTGTATGCCGACTTGAGCAGTGCTAGGAGGTTGATTTGTTGAGTAGACTTCAGATAGTTTCCATGGTCGTGTAGCATGCTTG
The DNA here is from genome assembly GCA_000404065.3 of Pinus taeda. Classification (NCBI taxonomy): domain Eukaryota; kingdom Viridiplantae; phylum Streptophyta; class Pinopsida; order Pinales; family Pinaceae; genus Pinus; species Pinus taeda. Next base: position 91,162 of record APFE031049541.1, on the reverse strand, counting down.
AAGGAGCTTCTTGATGGTGCCATTGCATAGGAGTAGACTTGACTTTTCTTAGAGGTTTTCCCTTTGTCTTTAATATATATTTATACATGGTGTAACATGCCCTTAAGATCTTCAACATAATTCTTTTGACTATTTGACTCACCTATAGCACTTTAAAGAGTGTTAGACCTATTCCAATGAGAAAGAAACTCATTGACATATATTATAAAAATAGTATTTCTTTTCTTGAATAAGTACAAATATCAAAAGTACATTTATGAAGACCGAACCTAGCTACATTTCCTTCAACATTGGAAACATATTAAGGAGCCTTTTGGGTGAGCATCCCAAGCAGTGGGATCATGTGTTATCTCAACAAGAGGTTGCATACAATGATTTTCCAAATAGGAGCATGGGGAAGAGTTTATTTCAGATATCGTATGGAATGCATCATAGAGGAGTTTGTGAACTGAGAGATTTGTTAAAACTTGAGCAAATTGTTGATGGGGAAGATTTTGTAGCAACAATGAGTGACTTACATGAGGAGATAAAACAGAACCTACAGGACAGTAGCTACAAGTACAAACAAAGAGTAGATTTAAGAAGAAGAGAGGTAAACTTTGAGGTAGGGGACATGGTATTAACCCACCTATGGAATGAGATATTCCCAAGAGGGGAATATAATAAATTCAAAATGAAGAAAATAAGACCTTGCATTACTAAGAAAAAAAATCCAAATGCTTATGAATTGAAGTTACCTGCAAGCATAAATATATTGCCTATTTTTAATGTGGCTGATTTGTATCCCTATCAAGTTGGTGATGAAAATGTATCTACAACAAATGAGGGCAGTGGATAAGTCAGTAAATAGAGATGGGTGAAGCAAATGGCTATGATAGAGGGTCTGGAAGCTGAAAGAATTTTGTACACGAGAGTTGCAAAGCACACAAGGGCGAAAGAATATCTAGAGTTTTTGGTTAAGTGGAAGGACAGCATGATGGAAGATTCTACATGGATGAGTGTTGCAGCTATATGGAAATAAGGTTTCTTTGTAGAGGACATTATGTGCAAGAGCTCATAATTTTTTTTCTTCCTAGGGAGTCTAATGCAGGTGCATTAGATAGAGCTCAAGAGATGAAGAAATTGGGAAGAGCTTATCAACATGGTGGACTAGCCACATGTTAATGTTGGCAAATGATTTTGTTGTTTTGTTAGAATTTATGAATGTTTAATTTAAGTGTAGGATTCGAGTATTTCTGAAATAATTTGAAGAGTTTAGAGTTTATGAGTTATTTCTCATTGTAATGATTAGCTCACATGGTTGTCTTTTCGACTTCCCTCATTTGGGAGAGAAGGGGAATCGAACCACTTTTTGAATTTTGTAAATAAAAGGGACTTAAAATGGGAAGAGGAGTGCTCTTTTCCTACCTCTGAGTATGTGTGTTTGAAGTGAATTAAAGAAATATTTCACACTTGTATAGTATTCAAAAATTTGCATATTTTCCTTTCCTCTAATTCCAATTGGACTATGTGTACATTTATTTAAGATTTAGTCCTTGCTGTAAAAACTTATGAACATGTATGCCTATCAAAATCCAATGGCATTGTAGTTGTTTATGTGTATTTCAATTTTCTGAAGCTTTAATGATTTAAGCCTGGTATTGGCGGTGTTAGACCCGCCAACATGTCAAGGGATCTACCTAGTAAGAAGTCCCAACTAGACCTTAGATCGTTTGGAGTAGCAGTCCCAGCAGTGGATAGTAAAGCAATGCCTTGATTTCGATAGCGCACAGAGGTAAGTGTGATATCTTTTTCAGAAACAAGTCTTTGACCTTAGTGTGAGTCAAGTGCGATGCATGGGGGTTCTAACACACTGAGGGTAAAGGAAGTGTGTCCCTTAGAATCCTGTAATAGTACACAGCCTAAAAGGAACACACGAGCGGAATGACATCACAATTTGGAAAGCAGAAGAGTCCACAATCCAAAGTGATGGGTTAAACCAACAACACGTTTACAATAAGATTCATACAATTGCATACAAAATAGTTAAATAACATATATTGCTAAAGCAACCATAATAGTCCAACTACAATAACAACATATGCATGAAAACATGTTGGAACTATTAGATATATATAAATTGAAAGTTCCATCCCTACGTAAACCATTGACAACCACTAGCCCTAATAGTGGAACATTACATTCCACATCGTCTGCTCCTCCAAAGAGATGTACTCACTCTGCACTGTGGAGGAACCAAGGCTTGTCACAATACTCTCTAAGCCTTCTCTAAGCAATGCCTAGCCAAAAGCTTGGCTCCCAAAAGCCTATACTATGAGTTATGAGGTTCTACATATAGCAAAGGGTTGGGTGACCCCTGACATTCCCCTTTGACTCTTGGACTACCCTCATGACTCTTCACATTACATAGTGATTGTTCACAATCCACTAATGACACTTAGAATTTCACTTACAATTACAATAATACAATTTCCACATATACCCATGTGGTACAAAAATAGGATTGAGTCAGCATGACAAGAGAAACAACATCACTTGGGGTCTTAGAAAAAGACTAACTCAGTAGCCTCCTCGGTGATCTTCAGTGACGAACTGATACCAAGCTTGGTACTGCTCTATTGTGTCCCTGTATTGTTTAATGAAATCTATGTCGAAGCAAACTCTTGCCTCCATGGCTTCTGGGTATATGGTTCTGAAACTTCTGTCCAAATCATCCTGAAGCATGCACAACATTGTCTTGAGTCTGGCTGGACCACCGATGTACTTTTGCATGTTCTCTGCGTTGAGCTACAAGTCATCATTGGTAGCTTCGCGCATCAATAGCTCTATGTACTTCTGGGCATCCAGCGTGACTTGGTTCTTCCTCATGGCTTGGGCGAGGGTCTAATGGAAGGGATCTTATGCATTTGCACTGTGACATCCAGACTCTTGAACAACCGTGCATATGAAGCCTCAATGCTAGTGATGAGTGGATGGAGCTGCTCTTAATTCCGTATCAACATTTGAATTTGTGCTTTGTCTAGCTCAGGTTATGGCTTCATCTTCTTGAGTAAGTAAAGCAGGGCTCCCTTGTACCTCATTGTCCATTCTTGCATGTGCGTAATAACAGTGTGAATGTCATTGATATTTTGTGTTGTCTGCGCGCACTACTAATGAAAACCATATTGTTAAGTTTAGGTATGTTCTATGCTAGAGCAATTTATTTCAATTTCTTTTCCACATTAGCAATCACATCAACATAAAGTAAACTGTAGATAGAACATAAATATAAATTGCAAAAGAAAACCCAAGACAAGAGGACAGAAGATGTGGCACTAACCAGGGACAGACCCCACAATGTGGGGAAACCCTTGATCAATTCTTCTTTTATGTTCTTCAAATTTTAGCAAATAAAGTGAGAGAGATAGTACATTTACAATAGAAGTCAATCACTTTGAATTTTGATATCAACATGAGATCAGTTGAAGACATATTGCTTCAACTGATTCTCTAAGGTGACTCGTTCACCTATCATAGTGCTGCATCTTGTCTATTTGTTGCACATTACCGTGTGACACCTTGCTGTATTGCAACATGTGTTGAACCTTGATGACTGAGCCTCTCTCATCTTCATGCTACTCATCATGCTGCATCTTCCATGGTCTTATTCATCATCAAGCTACCCATGCTCATGATCTCATTCATCATTATGTTTCCCATGCTCATATCATCATGCATCATTATGCTGCCCATGCTCATATCATCATGTTGCTTATTATGCTGCCCATGATCTCATACATCATGTTTCCCATACTCATATCATCATGCATAATTATGCTGCCCATGCTCATATCATCATGCTACTTATTATGCTACCCATGATCTCATATCATCATGTTGCTTATTATGCTACCCATGATCTCATATCTTCATGTTGCTTATTATGTTGCCCATGATCTCATAAATCATGTTGCCTTCCTTTGGAGATAGATGCTTTGGCTGTTTTGAAAGTTCCTAGTAGTTCCGGATTTTCTAGCAGTTCCAGATTTTCTAGCAGTTCCAACAGTTCCGGCATTTCTGACTTTTCCGGATTTTTTGGCTTTTCTTGCTTTTTCGGATTTTTCGCAGTGCTAGCTTTTCTGTCTTTTCCAACAGTTTCGACTTTTCTGGTAGTTTAAGCTTTTTTGGAAGCTCCAGCTTTTTTGGCAGTTTTGACTTTTCTGGCTTTTCGGCAGTTTCAGCTTTTCTGGCTTTTTTGGTAGTTCCGACTTTTCCCGCTTTTCTGGCTTTTCCTTAGGACCTCTCCTCCTACTAAAACCCAAAGACAAGTAGAGAGAGGAAGAGATCCAGGTGTGTGTAGAAATGACTTAAAGTCCTCTTCTACTTATACTAAAATGTAGAGGATGAATAGACATGACTATTGGGCTTCTGAGCCTACATAAATTGCTGGCCGACTTGACAATTTGTCCATAATCAAGAGAAATTCATATCTTCATAAATACTTATCAGAATCAGATGATCTTTAGATCAATCCTACACCTCTCGATGAGAGGGATCCAATAAAATAAAAATAACATCTTCCATAAATAATATGACTCACATGGAGTTTGGCCCTAGTTGCCAATTTTAACACTCCCTCTCAACAAGGGAGAACTCCATCCACTGATCCATATGTCCGACTATACTATCTCTGCCATCAGTGCCCTTGCACTACTCTGCTTTGCTCAGCTCTGCTTTGCTCTACTCAGCTCTGCTGGCTCTGCTCTGCTATGCTCAGCTCTGCTAGCTTTGCTTTGCTCTACTCAGCTCTGCTGGCTCTGCTCTACTATGCTCAGCTCTGATAGCTTTGCTTTTCCTACTTAGCTATGCTGGCTCTGCTCTACTCTACTCAGCGCTGCTAGATTTGCTTTTCTCTCCTGGCTTTGCTTTGCTCTACTCAACTCTACTGGCTCCACTGGCTCTGCTCAACTTAGCTCTGTTGAACCATGCAAAAGAAGAATTGATCTAGAATGTCTCATGCCATTCTCCACTGACCCAAAGTGAGTCTCAGAGTGCGTACCACTAGTCCCAGACCAGTCTCAACCAACCCAAAGTTAGCGTCATAGTGGGTACCACTCCTACTACTGGTCCCAAATTAGTATCATCAATCTCAGAGAGTGTACCACTAGTCCCAGACTAGTCTCAACCGACCCGAAGTCAGTGCCATAGTATGTACCACTCTCACTAGTCCCAAACTAGTCTCAACCAACTCGAAGTCAGCGTCATAGTGGGTACAACTCCTACAACTGGTCCCAGACTAGTATCATTAATCCCAGATCAATGAAGGTCATCCTAGCATAGGGAGTGTGGTAGATACAACGATGCGTCCATCGGTACTACTATGGTCCCTATCCTCATTTCCCTACTCATTGATCAGATGTGAGGTACTTCCCATGAGTCCCAGACTGAATGGTTAGGATGTCTTGATAGGAGAACTAATCAATCCTATCCTCATAGGGGAACTAATCATCCTGCTACACAATCATCATGGAGAACACATCATCCAGACCTCATAGGAGAACTAATCATCCTACTACATAATCATCATGGAGAACACATCATCCAGACCTCCCAGGAGAACTAATCATCCTGCTACATAATCGTCATGGAGAACACATCATCCAGACCTCACAGGAGAACAAATCATCCTGCTACATAATCGTCATGGAGAACACATCATCCAAACCTCACAAGAGAACTAATCATCTTGCTACATAATTGTCATGGAGAACACATCATCCAGACCTCATAGGATAATTAATCATCCTACTACACATGAGAGTGAATCGTCTTGTCCCACAAGAGAGTGAATCATCTTGTCGCACAAGAGAGCGAATCATCTTGTTCACAGGAGAGTGAATCATCATGTCCATAGGAGAGCGAATCATCCTGTCCCACAAGAGAGCGAATCATCTTGTCCCACAAGACAGCGAATCATCTTGTTCACAGGAGAGGGAATCATCTTGTCCACAGGAGAGTGAATCATCCTGTCCTACAAGAGAGCAAATCATCTTGTCCATAGGAGAGTGAATCATCCTGTCCACAGGAGAGCAAATCGTCCTGTCCCACAGGAGAGCGAATCATCTTGTCCCAGTGTGCACCACCAAGGGAGGGTGAGTCACCCTGTGGTTATATGTTGCTCGAATAAGAACTGCAATCCCGCAAAGCTCCCAAAGCTCAATGTATGCAACATGCGAGACCCTTTTACAATGGTCTCTCGATGACTCCAAGCCGTTCAGGAAAATCACAAATTTGATCCTTCCCCGGGGCTATGTCAAAATTTCTGTGACCTGTACATTAGTCTCAATGCGATGGAGCCTCCTTGCTCATCAACTTACCATATCCCATATAAGGTAGTATCTAATGACTATCTGCTAGAGAAATCATCGAATATAAGATTCCTCAATAGCCAAATCCCACCTCTCATTTTCATAGAGAATCACATTAGTATTCATCATGTGTACAGACAACTCATTGAAGAACTTCCTCAACCAGCCAGCTTCATATGAGATCATACTCGTAGATATGTATCCAGTCTCAGTGGTGCTCAAAGCCACCGACTTCTGCTTCCTACTCATCCAGGATATCGAAACAGATCCCAAGGAGAACCAGCACTGAGAAGTGCTCTAGTGATCCTCCACACTGCCTGCCCACTCAGCATTCGAATAATCATGTGGTTTCATATTTTCAGCAGTTTATCTCAATCCATGAGAGATTGTACCCCAAAGATATCTCAGAAGATTGTTGGCACCAATCCAATGAGGCTCAACCAAATATGAGCTCACCATGCTAACTACAAAACATATGTCTAGAATCCAACTCCCTCTTACTTCTACAAATGAGAGGGTATGCACTTGTCAGAAATAGTTCGTTCACATAAGGTGTTGGTATGAGATTTCTATCATCCACAACCTTTGGGTAATGGTTTGGATTGGTTTCACTCCTAGTGAATCTCAGCTTCATCAAACAGCTATCAATCCTCTCATACTATGCCCGAGGTGTTTTTATTCAAGCCATAGAGGCCTTTCTTCCACCTGTATACATGAGATTCCCGTTCATGAATCTCAAATTCCATGGGTTGTTCCAAACCTATGGACCTACTACATGATGGGAATGGTCCCCTTGTAATATTTTCCTTTGATACATCTTAGGCATGTACCTTCATGCTCTTTTTGAATTTAGGCATCCCGGTCACCATCTGACTTATAGACCTTTGGTGCTAAATCAATGGACATGGTCCCCAATGGACTTGATACAACCCTAAACTCTAAAACATCTTTGAAAAATCTATTTTCAACCATGTACCTTTCCATTGATGAGTGCCACCCTGAAACCTTTGACTTCCATTTCTGAGATGGACACCAGGTTCTTCTTGCAATCAGGTACATAAAAGTGATTTTGGGGTTCCTTGCTTTTTTTGAAGAGTCGACCATTTCCTTGATGACTTGCATTACTAGTCATTACTTTGATCATTGAACATGTCCCTGGAATGATTGTTATCTTCATCAAGGGATGTGTCTCTATCCTTTGGACACTCCTTCACATAATGGCCAAACTCATTACAACCAAAGTATTCGCCTTTCCTTCCACACTTAGATCCGAACTTCCCAATGAAGTGATCTTTATATGGGCCATCAGAAACTTCTGCTACGCCATTCTGATAATATGCTTTGCTTCGACTTCACCCTTGGTGAACTTAGAAGAGAGACGTGGAACCCATTGATCCTTTTGTCCTGTCCCAACTGTCTTTGGTGATTGTTCTTTCACTCTTGCTTGGGCATTGTCTTCACTTCAGCTCTGATTCCATGTTAATTTAAGGTATGTTCTATCCTAGAGCAATTTATTTCAATTTCTTTTCCACGTTAGCAATCACATCATCATAAAGTAAACTGTATATAAAACATAGATATAAATCGTAGAAGACAAGCCAAGACAAGAGGACACAAGATGTGGTGCTAGCCAGGGATAAACCCCACAATGTGGGGAAACCCTTGATCAATTCTTCTTTTATGTTCTTCAAAGTTCAGTAGAGAAAGTGAGAGAGATAATACATTTACAAAAGAAGTCAATCACTTTGACTTTTCATATCGACATGAGATTAGTTGAAGACATATTGCTTCAACTGATTCTCTAAGGTGACTCATTCACCTATCATAGTGTTGCATCTTGTCTATTTGCTGCACATTACCATGTGACACCTTGATGTATTGTCACATGTGTTGAACCTTGATGACTGAGCTGCTCTTATCTTCATGCTGCTCATCATGCTGCATCTTCCATGGTCTTATTCATCATCAAGTTACCCATGCTCATGATCTCATTCATCATTATGTTGCCCATGCTCATATCATCCTACTTATTATGCTGCCCATGATCTCATACATCACGCTGCCCATACTCATATCATCATGCATCATTATGCTGCCCATGCTCATATCATCAAGATGCTTATTATGCTACCCATGATCTCATATCATCATGTTTCTTATTATGCTACCCATGATCTCATACATCATGTTGCCTTCCTTCGGAGACAGATGCTCCGGCTATTTCGGCAATTCTTGGAAGCTCCGTCTTTTCTAGCAGTTCCAAATTTTTTGGCAGTTCCAACTGTTTCGACATTTCCGGCTTTTCTAGCTTTTTCGGTTTTTCTGATATTTCCAACTTTTTCGGCAGTTCTGGCTTTTTCCAGCTTTTCTGGCAATTCCAGCTTTTTCGGCTTTCCTGGCTTTTCTGGCAGTTCTATCTTTTCTAGCTTTTCTGGCTTTTCCGGTAGTTCTGACCTTTCTGGCTTTTCCAACTTTTTCGGTAGTTCCGGCTTTTCCAATTTTTCCTTGGGATCTCTCCTCCTACTAAAACCCAATGACAAGTAGAGAGAGGAAGAGATCCAAGTGTGTGTAGAAATGACTTGAATTCCTCTTCTGTTTATTCTAAAACGTAGAGGTTGAATAGACATGACTATTAGGCTTCTGAGCCTAGATAAGTTGTTGGCCAACTTGACAATTTGTCCATAATCAAAATAAATTCATATCTGCATAAATAATTATCGGAATTGGATGATATTTAGATCAATCCTACACCTCTCAATGAAAGGGATCCAATAAAAATATCAGCTTCCATAAATAAGATGACCCACATCGAGTTTGGCCCTAGTTGGCTAATTTTAACACATATAGATGGACAACCACTTTGTGCGCAGTGACAAATCTTCTATACACTATCTGCATGGTGGCCTCCAAAGTTGATATCTTTGCCAATGTTTCTTTCTTCAATTTTGCCATAGTGGATCCTATGGACTGGTATGTTCTCTGCCTAGCCTCTTACAAGTCCTTCACAATTCGTTCATTTTCTGCTATCAAGAACTTGATTGTTGAACTCGTGGCTTCTGCATAAGCCTTAGAAGCCTCGGCCATGGTACCTGGATGTCTTCTAACATCTGGTATAATCACCCTTTCTAATGTGTGCACAAGTGATGTATGAACATTTGGGAGCTGCTTTCTTCGTGCCTGTACAATCCTCTGTTGTGACTCGTCAAATGCCAAATTTGTACACATCCATCTTCAGATCATCATCAAGGAGAATAACTTCTCCTTGCTCGCTCAGGACTCGTTGTGATTTGGAGGTGGCAGAGACTATGGTGTGACCTTGGATTCCCTTGGCATCAAATCGATGTCTTAGTCCTTAGCTCATGTTCTGTCTCCATGTCTGTTACCTCAACCAACTGCTCAACCTATTGATCAAGTTCCCAATCCTACACCTACTCACCCTCTTCTTGCTCTGTTGGTTGCTCTGTTGCTTCAACTTGCATCTAAGTAATTTTCTCTGTCAGTGCACCTTGTCCTTCTCCCTATTCTTGTATTTGTTGCTCTTCTCTCTCTCTTCTACATAGCTCCTATTCTTCTTTGAGCTTTTGTTTTGCTTCCTGCAACTTCCTCTTTGTTTCTCCCTATTTCTTTGCACTACTCTCCTTTCGCATTGTTGCCTCTTCACCTCGATCTCCAAGCTACTTTCTCAACAAGAGTATCTTCTTTGAACTTGTAGTTTTTCTCAACCTCTGCATTCTCATAAATCTTCCTCTTGCCTTTTTCTTACATTGGTTTGCTGCTCATTGTTGTTATTGCTGCTTCTTGTGGTGCTGCTACCTACTGAGTTGCTTTCGATTCTATAGCCTTGTTGACATGTTCACTTGTGAAGATTCTATCACAGCAGCAACTGATTTACTTTTCCTACTTATTTCAACATATGTTATTCATGAAATTACTCCAACAAACATTAAAATAAATACTGCTGCAGATATCACACCATAATACATAAACAAACATATGCACAAGAATCAAAACATTCACACAGTTATTTTGGACTAATGTGCTCAGAAAAACCCAATGTGGGAAAACTGGTGCAGCAAGGGAGGATTTTATTATTCAACAATTTTCTAGTACAACAGGGTGCCAAACTGGCTTACCCACAGATAAACAAATTTTCCAGCACTTATTCTAAACCTAGCGTAGGCCCTACTAACCTCTGCGTTAGCCTGAAACCCTCTGCATCTGCTTGAAACCCTCTGTGTCTGCCTGAAACCCTCTGTGTCTGCCTACTGAGGCTCTGCACAACCCCTTTGGCCTTTTATGTCACTCCTGCAACTCTACGTGGATGAAGCAGGCTCTTACTGATGTTGTGCAGTCTCTGTTGCCTCTGTGTGTCTTCCTCTGGCCTTATGTCTGCCTCTTCAGCCTCTCCACTGATCTCTCAGTCTCTTTGTTCCGTACTTGTTGCCTCTTGATTGCTCTCTAGACCACTAGTTCAATTTCTAAACTAACCCCACTCCAGAAATTGAACTGACTAGTCTCCCTTAGTCTATTCTCCAAGTGACCCTCAAGCCTCCTCTTATACTTTTCTCATTGACAAATCAATAGCTTGATCCATGTCTTTTGGACCATTCTAACACAGTTTCATATTAATACACAGTAATATTTTTATTTTCCCTAAGTTTAGACTTCGGGACTCCATTAAAAAAATTAATTATTTTAATATCTCTTGAACTGCTTAGAATATGCCCAAACCCTTTCTAGGTATTGGAGATCTCATGTGCCTCAATCGCTCCACTAAATTTCGTGGCTAGATCACATCAGATGCCACCCCAAATCAACACTTCCTCTTATCGAGGATTGCGCTCTAGTAATACTCGTTATTGAGTATCACCCTGATCATCCGACATTGATCCCTGTGCGGATGTTAAGCCTCCCTACCCAACATCCTCTACACTACTGCATCCTGTATTGCTACCCATGACTCAACTACTTCCACTGCTACATCTGTACGACAACTCCCTCTGCATCCGTATTGTTGTTCGTCCTTTCTACCAACACTACATATGCACTGCAACTCCCTCTACATCTATGCTGCTGCTGGTCCTTTCTCCCAACACTGCATCTGCACTACAAGTCCCTCTTCATTCATGCTGCTAACACACTACTTTTGAAAGGGGTTATTTACCATCCCCATCTTTTCTTTGAAGTAGCCAAATTTTGACTTTCCAAGGGCCTTGGTGAGGATATCTGCCACTTGTTCTCCTGTAGGAGTGTAGCTCAACTATATAGCTCCTCGTTGGACATAGTCTCTGACAAAGTGACACCAGATATCAATTTATAGTGGATTCTCAGAGAGTTTGATGCAACTCTGATTATCACACATGATCCTGGTCGCCTCCATATTTCTTCTAAATATGTTCACCAGTAGTTTTCTAAGCCATATGGCCTCACACAAAGTTGTGCTTGTTGCCATATATTCTGCCTCAGTTGAGCTCAGAGCCATGGACTTATGTTTCTTACTACACCAGGAGGTCATTCTTGATCCAATGTTGAAACAGTACCCAAAGGTACTTTCTAATCCACTGAACTTCCTACCCAATCTGCATCAATAAATCCACTCAACCTGATATCCTCCCCCTTGGTGTATAATAGTCCATAATCAATTGTTCCCTGTAAATACCTGAGAACATGTTTAGCTACTGTCCAGTGTTCCCTCTTTGGTTCCACCATGAATTGACTGAGGGTGTTGATAGCGTAGAAAATATCTGGCCTGGTTTTGACCAGATACATCAAGGACCTTATGAGCTATCGGTATAGGGTGGGATCGACATCCTTGTCTTATGATGCATCAATATTCTTCCAGTTAGTAATCATTGGCGTAGCCATAGATCTACAGTCTCCCATCCAGAACCTTTTCAGGATATCTATAGCATACCTCCCTTGGCTAAGGAAGATTTCTCCTTTCTGCTGCCAAACTTCCAACCCTAGGAAGTAGTGCATTCATCCCAGATCCTTCATATCAAACTATGTGGTTAGATTCTTCTTGCAAATCCTTAATGGGTTTGGATGACCCTGTTAGAAAGAGATCATCCACATATAATACTAAAATAAGTGGCTCATTATCTATGACTAGATAGTAGAGATTTAGATCCACGTCACTCTTGAAAAACCCCATCTTCTACAGGTAGCCATCTATTTGACCATACCACGCTCTCAGTGCCTGCTTCAGCCCATACAAGGCTTTCTTCAGTCTACATACATGAGACTTCTTCTCAAGAGTTTAAAAGACCTCTGGTTGTTCAATGTATACCTCTTCTTCTATTACCCCGTTTAGAAATGTCGTCTTAACATCCATCTGATGGATCTCCCATCCCACCTGGGTTGCAAGAGATATCACAGTCTTAATAGATGTATACTTGGCTACTAAGGTGAAGGTTTCCTCATAATCAATCCCTTCCTTTTGAGCATACCCCTTAGCCACAAAACTGGCCTTGTATTTCTCAACACTTTCATTTGGAGCATATTTGATCTTGTAGATCCATCTTGAACCTACCACAAATTTGTCTTGAGGCCTTGACACCACCTCCCAGACATCATTCACCATTATGGATTTATATTTCTCCACCATCGCATCTAACTAGACCTGATGTTGAGTTGCGTCCTTGAAATTGGCAGGCTCCCCATCCCGAGCTCCTAACGCATGATACATATCTGGATGTTTTTGCTCCCTCTTACTGTTCCTTGGCTCACCGATGAAGTTCTCTGCATCACACAGAATCTAACGAAGTTCTCTGCTAGTTCTTCCTCTACTAGCAGGTGCTTTTGTTCGCTCCTACTCCTCATCTTGAGAATCTTCCTGACCTAAGGAAGAATTCTTCACTTCCGTTGGTTGAAGAGTCATGATCAACGGATCCTCTTTCGACTGCTCCTCGGAAGGCATTTCGTGAGATCTTATGAAAGCTCTATCCTCCATGAAATTTACATCTCATCGTACTACTATCTTCCTAATCCCTAGAAGATAGATTCTGTATGCCTTAGCGTTCTCACTATATCCCACCAGATACCCCTTTTCTATAGTCTGATCCAGCTTCTTCCTCTTCTCTTCGAGTATGTGGAAATATGATAAACTCTGAGATATCCTGAAATGACTAACTTCAGGCATCTTCCAAGTGAATACTTTCTTTGGAGTAATCTTGCCTAATTCCTGATGAGAATTCCTGTTCTGAATGTAAACAGTTGTGTTGCATGCTTCCGCCCACAGTAATTTTGGCATATCCTGATCATATAGCATGGCCCTAGCTGCTTCTACAATAGTCCTATTTTTTCTTTCTGCCACCCCATTCTACTTTGGATTGTAGGGAGTTGTCCACTCTCTTCGGATGTCCTCCTTAGCAAAATAATTAGTGAAGTCCTTATCGACATACTCTCCACCATTATCTATGTGCAAGACTTTTATTTTCTTACCAGTCATATTCTCCACTAGAGCCTTGAACTCCTTGAATCGACAGAAAGCCTCATTGTTGGTTTTCATAAAATAAATCCAAGTTTTCCTCGAGTGGTCATCAATGAAGGTAAGGAAATACTCGGCACCACTAAGAGCTTTGATGGACATATGTCCACACATATCTGAGTGTATCAGTCCTAGTACACTCTTGGCCTTGTGTTTGCTCCTAGGAAATGTTGCCTTGGCATACTTTCCTAGAGCGCATCGCTTGCATACATCATCTCGTTTCATACTAAAATCAGGAACTCCTATTATAGTGCTCCTGAGAATTATTATAGCTCCATGGTGCAAGTGACCCATCCTTCTGTGACATAGTTCATTCAAGTCCTTATCCCCATAACTTCCTATTAATGCCATTGGAGATTCTAGTTCTAATCTATACAATTGATTACTTTTGATCTCGATCTGCACTTTCTTTCTCCAGCTTGGGTGTTTGATGTATACCTTTTCCTTGATGAAGTAGACATCATAGTCCTTGTCTTTTAGTTGTGACACGAAAAGTAAGTTCATCCCCAATCCTGGCACATGCAGCACATTTGTGGCATGGTACCGCTCTGCCGATTCTATTTGAAAAACTATGGTACCCTTTCCTACTCGAGTACACTTTGCCTTGTCCCCATGGTGATATGAAAGTTCATCTTCTCTTCTCGATATTCTGAAAAACACTCCCTAATTCCTGTCATATGCCACGAGGCTCCACTATCTATATACCATACTTTTGATTGATGTAGCACTAGTCATGCACACCACTTCTTCTTCCAACCTGGAAGCCAACATAGAGAAATTGAAATTTCTTTCTCTTGTGCAATCTTCTGAGAATTTGTGTGAGTCCCCTGAGGTGGATGCCTATTCGTCATGGTCTCGACCCATAACTGATTTCCCTTTCTGTCTCTAATTACTTCATCTAATACCATGTGAAAATGCTATCATTGTAGCAACTGATTTACTTTTCCTACTTATTTCACCATAAGTTATTCATGAAATTACTTCGACAAACATTAAAATAAATACTGTTACAAATATCACACTGTAATACAAAAAAAAACATATGCACAAGAATCAACACATTGATATAGTTATTTTGGACTAATCTCCCCGGAAAAAACCAATGTGGGAAAATCGGTGCAGCAAGGGAGGATTTTATTATTCAACAATTTTCTAGTACAACAGGGTGCCAAACTAGTTTACCCATAGATAGACAAATTTTCCAACACTTCTTCTAAACCCAGCGTAGGCCCTACTAACCTTTGCGTCAGCCTGAAACCCTCTGTGTCTGCCTGAAACTCTCTATGTCTACCTACCGAGGCTTTGCGCAACCCCTCTGGCCTTCTCCGTCACTCCTACAGCCTCTGCGTGGATGACGCAGGCCCTTGTTGTTGTTGCCTCTGTGTGGCTTCCTCTGGCCCTAAATTTGCCTCTTCTACCTCTGAGCTGATCTCTCTGTCTCTCTATTTTGTATTTGCTGCCTCCTAATTGCTCTCTAGACCACTGGCTCAATTTCTCAACTAACCCTGCTCCAGAAATTGAACTGACTGGTCTCCCTCAGTGTATTCTCCAAGTGACCGTCAAGCCTCCTCTTATACTTTTCTCGTTGACAAATCAATGGCCGAGATTAAGTCCCTAATCAATAGCTAAGATTAGATCTAGATGGATCCGTGTCTTCTAGACCATTCTAACACAATTTCATATTAATACACATTAATATTTTATTTTCCTTAAGTTTAGACTTGGGGACTCCATTAAAAATATTAATTATTTTAATATCTCATGAAATCTTTAAAATCTACCCAAACCCTTTCTGGGTATTGGATATCTCAGGTGTTCCAACCTGTCCACCAAATTTCGTGGCTATAGCACATCCAATGCTACCCAAAATCAACATCACTAAGTCTAGAGGAGTTGTAGCAATACCTCCAAGGATCTTCCTCTAGCCAATGACATGCCCCGTGGATCCATGGGTAGTATGCCTCCACACAGTGGTTCTCGCATATGTGATGGGGGATGTACATATTGTAACTCTTAGGGCTTAACTCAAACTTCTTCAAGTCATCGGTCTCGGCATCGGCATCCTTCAAACTCTGAATCTCGTGAAACCCAACTCACAAAGGAAAAAAAGACCATGGTGCTTTCTTCTTCCTGTGCATTCCTACTGAAAACCTTGTGGAGATGTGATATGCAACCTCTCGAATGACCAGCTTTTCTATGGAAAACCTTGACAGTTCATGCAAAGGATTCTTTGCACTAAACTTCCTAATGAAGGTGCCACCGGGTGAGGCATACCAATCTGTAATGGTAAGTAATGTCTACATCACTTCTTGGGACATGCAAGGTGGATCATGCTCGAATATCATTCTATACAACGGGGTGGTGAAGTGGTCAGATAGCCTTGCCATGACTCTTTGGGAGCTACACTCAAAGAGCAACTTGCAATAGACGTTCACAACATCATATGATGGTGTCATGTCCAACCCATGCCAGGGAACTGTCGTTGGGCACAAATTGCATCAAGTAGGTACACAGACATAAATAATCTTGCTTGTCCATCCTTAGGGAGATTCTAGGCATTAGAAACATGCAATTTCAAATGGAGAGCCAACATGTCCGACCAATTGAAAGGCCTTCCTTCCTTTTCCAACTAATCAAACATAACAATCCATCTCTACGGGAAGGTCCCTGTGCTCTCTTGACCATACAAGTGACATGCGAAGATGACTAGGAGTTGGTAAGCCTTCCTGAGTGACTTTGTCTTATAGATCTGGTTGGGTGTTGTCCTGAACTTCAATGGCTCTTTTACCCAATGCTTCATGCTATCTCTAGAGTTCACATAGTTGTTGGGAATGAAGAACGGTGCATCCATGTAGTTCACCGATTGCCGCAAGTGATACATCTAATGGTAGTTTTTTGTCCTGAAGGTGGCAAGTTGTGTTCCACTGGTACTACTTAGTGTCATCGTCTTGGGATCAGTATGTGAGAAAACCCAGTGAATGATATCCATGCACGGGAAGATGGGGTACTTGCATGCAACCATGTACAAGCTTGACTTGTGAATGTTGACATAGACTTGTTGATTCTCCTTGCAACTACATACAAATATGTCATTTATTTCTTGCCAAGTGATCTCCATGTCCTTCTCAACGAACAGTTGTGTGTCTGGGTAGATAGGCAAGTTCTTTGGTACCTATTCAACTATGTCTCCAATGTTTCTCTCTATAGTGTCCTTTGATCCAGCTCTCTTGGAAACCATGATGCATGTATTGTTGAGACACTGCTCAACAACTGATGTACCTGGAGATAGAGTGGACACTCATGGTAAGAAAATGTTAGCGTAAAAACAGAAAGAACTTCAAGGATTGATCATACAACAAGGTGGGTGATTGTTGGGCAAGATTGCGCAGTAGTGACTCTCAGAGGCTAGGGATTGTCTGCTGGAACTACACATTACGTAGTCTCATCTGGCAACGAGACTTGTTGCTAGATAGAACTGCGCAGAGCACAGTCTAGTGAGGTTGGATGTGGACTCGAACTGCACAATGCACAATTCAATCCAGCTTGATTATTGGATGGAACTTCGCATTGTGCAATCCCAATGGGCAAGGCTGGGCACTGTCTCCCAGAACTGCATAGAGCATAGCTGGAGGCCAATGATGGACAACCTCTATGCAATTCCTAGAGCCAAGGCAGAGCCTTGAGTCCCAAGAATGTGTAGTGCACTCTAGGCAAAGCAAAAGTTGGGCCAAGGCAATCTAGATCTGCCCAGGGGCAACATGGAAACAAGTAGATAAGATTGAATGGAGATGCATGCAATCAAAACCAATGCAGGAATCAGTCAAAAGGACGAACAACAAAGCTGGTGGGAAGAGTCACCACAATGGCGATTGTTAGTGCAAAAACAGTGATATACATGCAATACTTAAGAAAGACAGTGCAAAACTTGAAACAACGCTTCTACAAGTTAAAACAAATTAAAACGTCAATGGTCGTTCAATAAATCATGCACAACAACACCCACACAAACCAAGGAAACAAAAGTGATAGCAAAAACAGAAAAAGACTTGAAAAGCAAAACTTACCCGAAAAAGCTGCACTAACTGCACCTAAGGTTCCTAGATGCCTCGAGAATGCCAGAGCTCCAAGATCAAATGTGTAAAATGACCTCTAGAGCATCCATTAAATAGATTTGGTAGATTCAGGGTTTATGATGCGCATGCCAAAAATCTAGGAAAAAGCGACTAGTGGCGGGAAGTTTCTAAAATCAACTCGAGTGTGACTCCCAGTGCTAAAAATAGATCCCCATTTTCTAGGGATGCCTTTTCACTTTTTGATTTTTGCTTTTCTCGGGAGAGGTTGCCATGCATGCAAGGAAGAATTACACAATTCTAGAGGGAACCAGGCACCCTACTGGCACATGTAGCAGAAAACAACTTAAGGAATGCATTTGTGCAATTTCTCACCTTAAGACACACTGTCAGCTGGGTCTGCGCAATTCCTAGCCGAAGCCTAGTGTTGGGATGTTTTGTGCAATTTCTCTGAGCAAATTTTTCTGTCGGGTTTCTCTGTGCAATTCTGGAGAGAAGGGCTAACTGTCAGGCTATTCTGCGCAATTCCTAAGAGCAAGGTTGGTTTCCCTCTAGGACTGTGTAGTTTTCCAAAGCATCAGAAGAACTGGATGCAAACCAAGTCATGGGAGGTTAGCTTGTGGTCGAAAAATAAGACAAGTTAGCAAACACAAGCTGTAAATCCAAAGATAAACTCAACTAAAAACATAAGTACCTGAGCGGTGCAGGACAAGATGCTAATATTTTGTAGGGAGGCTACAAACCAAAGCGAACACAAAATTTTGGAGGGTGGTTGTAGCCGCTTCAACACCTGGAAACCGAAATTGTGCTAGCACTTTGGGCTATCAAAACCAATGTTTTTGTGGGTTATAGCATGCTGGAAGTCAAAGAGACAGGGGACAGAGCACTTTTTCTATTAACATTTTATTTTGCCAGAAGAAACTAGAACGGGACCATGTGTTGAGTCATGCACATGTATCCCCTTTGGAATAATATCATAGGGAGAAAAGGTGGTTAGAGGTTTACTAGTTTGTTCATGGAGTTGAAGTGATCACACGCATAAAAACTATATCATAGAAGGTGAAAAACAAAGGTGTTGTGAAATCATTGTGCAGCGAAAGCTCTACGAAATAATTTTACAGCGCCTACAACCAACCAGAAAAACAGAGGTGCTACAAAATAATTTTACAACACGTACAACTAGCCAGAAAACAAAGGCACTATGAAATAATTTTAGAGCACGAGTCAAAGAGACCATCCTGCTAGGGTTCGCTATCATATAATATGTATGCACTGTTATCTTATAGAATTTCTATTAAACATAGAGACATGTATAAATCTATTAAAGAAAAACCAATGCATTAATTGCAAACCGCTATAATTGACTTATGATAGAGGATCCCTGCTATAACTTACTTATGTTAGATGATCCCATACTTTTTTCATAGGATCCCATAGTCCCTCCCTAATTATACGAGTGTAACCTAAAATAATTATTTACCATAAAAATGACTAACCATGCAGATGAGAAATTTACACTGACTGCTAGAATGGATGGGTTATTTGGCTACAAACCATGGAACATTGTAAACTTGTATGTGTATATAGTTTTCAAGCTTTGTACATTGATGTTTTACACATGTAAGATACATTCCTTGTCCTTTTCCATAATTTCTATTAAACATAGAGACATGGAAAAATCTGTTAAAGAAAAGCCAATGTATTGATTAAAAAACTGCTATAACTAGTGTTACGCAGTAATTTGTCACCGTTGGTCACCGTCCTTGTTAACCCCCCGCTGTCACACATTGGAGGACACATTTACGGACCTGTGACCAGTGACACAACTTGAAAACACTTGCATTGAGGCCTCCTGAGTAAGAATTTCAATAACCCTGAAGACACCCTTTGAAGATTAACCTTGGAAGATACCTTTTTTTCATTAGCGCGGGTCCACAGTGTCTAACCCGCGCCAATGGCTCAGTTCCTACAAAGAGGGCACGCCCATAGACGCCCTTCCACAGTGTCTAACCCGTGCCACACAATTTGGGCATGATTTTTGGCCACCGCGCACTGGAATGTTTTTTCCTCCATGACTCACCCAGTTCCCTGAAGGAAAAATCCCATAAAACCAGTCGGGTGTCGTGTTTTCTATCCAAGACAACCCAGCTCAATGGTTATTTTGGGACAATGCTAAAATCTCAGAAGGTGTCCACATACAATGCATATCTCTTCTCCCACCATCTATAAATTCCTGTCTCCCCACATTGAATAGGCTAGTGCTAAGAGTTAACAAGTTAGTGAGAGTGATAGTATGAGCTAAGAGCAGAAAGAGAGGTTATGTTGCCGGATTGTGGAGAGAGAAAGTGACTTTGCAAGACATGTCAGACTGCTGACCCAGCTGGAGGAGATTTGCAGCGTCAAGCCTTAAGTGGTTGTAATTCTTCTCTATTTTCTATTGAATGATAAGCGACTATTATTATGGTTCCATTCACATGTTCTACTGGTAATATTTGAATTGTATCCTACTTGACTGATATATAATTGTACGATTTCGGATTTTACGCTTGTTTTTGGGTTGTTCTTCATTTGTGCAGGTGTCCATGCGTGGAGCGCAAGGATAGTGACCGGCCAGAGCTAGAGGACAGGAGCGACACTTCTCCCACAGTAAACAGCGTTGGATCCTAGGTTGGTCTCCCTGATCGACTTCTAAATTGTACAGTTAGGAACTTGCATGCAGCGTGAATGATTGTTGCTAGACCCCTGTGGGGCTAGTGGGATCACCTCTGTTCGCAGAGGGGATTTACCTCTGCAACAAACTGGCGACTCCGCTGGGGAGTTTGTCTATTGTTGTTTGTGTTATATTGTCTGATTTGTAAATCGTGGACGGAGCCTAAAGAGCGGCCAGGCAGCCTTCGAAACACTTCCGCTATGCGGAAGTGAAGTAGATCAACGCCACTTCAATCCATCTCCGGGTTGATTTACAAACTTGACAGTATCGATCTTGCTTCGCATGTCGTTTTTCTGTCATTTTCTTGTCTGAACAATTTCTTTGCTTGGAGTTCTTTCTATCCTTCACTCACTGGCTCTGTCTAGTTATTTTTTTAAAAAACCAAGCCTCTGTCTTTTTTTTTTTGCCTGGCAAATTCCCGCCAGCGTGGTTTTTCTCTGAACAGTCGCGCTACTGGGCGCGATCCACTTTCGGACAACTCGCGCTACACTCTGTTTAGAGTGGGTTGCAGGCTTACACTCGCGCCTCTGTCTTTTTGCCTGGCAAATTCCCGCCAGCGCGTTTTTTCTCTGAACAGTCGCGCTATTGGGCGCGATCTGCTTTCGGACAACTCGCGCTACACTCTGTTTAACGCGAGTTGCAGGCTTACAGTCGCGCCGCACTGGTTAGGTCTGTTTATAAGCCTGTTTGTCAGTATCTGATGCCTGGGTTTGGTCTTTTTGCCCTGTATATGCCTTCTGGGAGTCTGTTAGATTGATAACTGGCTGGTGGTGTCTCGTCCTTCGGTTGTTTGCCATTGCCTTCCGATTTCACATTTTGTTTTTTTTTGTGTTATCGAACCTCCCGTGGGATTGATGATTTATATACCCAGTTCTTTTATCATCAGACTTTTATATTCTCCTAGTGGTTATATCAGTTTTTTGCACTTCATGTTGCAAATATCTCGCTTGTAGCTCACTTATTTTTCCTTGATTTCGTGATAACTTAGCTTACGTAGTTACATGAAAATCTTGTTTTTCTTTTGCTTTGTTGGGTCGTTGTGTTTTGTTTCAAAAACTGGCTATTAGATTCTTTAAAAGCAATTATCTGATAGTGAACATCTCTTGAACGCTTTAAGTGCATCATCACTTTTTTCAAAGGAAAAAGAAAAAGATTTTTTTTTTGTTTTTTTCATCACTTAGGCATGTTATGTTAGTTTTTCGCTTTAAAATAAAAGAAAAAGAGAAAAGATTTTTCCTTTCTTATTGATTAGCTGCATTAGAATTTTCTGGACATCGTTTTGTTCGCATGAACCTCTTAACTCTCCTGTAGCTAGATTTCATCCAAACAAAACGAATACAGTTCTTGCATGTAGTTGCATTTAGGATTTTTTGAGAGATTACATTCGCTAAAGCCAGAAACTGAAACTTAATTAAAGATCAACAATAAAATTTATTCAATGAACCTAACAACGCATTGGAATTTAACGCTCATACTTTAGAGGTCTAGGC
>APFE031049541.1:0-63025 GCA_000404065.3 Pinus taeda | reverse complement strand
GTCATTATGATGAGACTTGAGCTTCTCCTCCTTAGGGCTCGTTAAAATCCTACTAGGTTGGATTCGACCGAAGGTCGAACTTATACTGCAAGCATATGCTATCCCCATCAAGCTTGTTAAAAATAATCGGGGTACTCGCCAGAAATGGCGGGGGAAAAAAGAAAATTCTGGAACCATAATCATAAGTCGCGTCGGCAGTATGTCGCTCTTGAACATGGCACTCCTCTGCTTTCGTGTCAAGATGGGGATATCTAATTTGGCCTTTCACTTACCTCTGTGGGTTTGGGTGATCCTATTTGACCTCTCATCTGCTCACTGCCTCGTCATCGTGACCTATGATCTAGTGATGTCAAATACTGCCAACTTCACTGTCGTGTCGTCAATATGTTCAAGAGAAGTTGACCTCTGCAAGAAACCGCCTCCACTTGATAGTTCATAAATCTCATTTCACAACATTGTATCTTCCCGTCTCGCGTCGATGATGTGGGAAACATTATGGCCCACCTTCGACAAAGATCACTTCCTGTCGACTTCAGCTCATTATCCAGGAAAGTGGCCTAGAGACTCCCTTCCGGTACCTTGGAGCCTGCATGCCTCAATGGCAGGTTCTTCGTATTCGACGAGAGGTTTTCATTATTGGCCTCCGATCGGATAATTCTACGGGTGTTCGACGTCGGCTCATGCATTCACACACCGTAGACTGTACCTGTAGTACCTTGAGGGCCATTGTCATTATTGGTGGTATTTATGTGTTTTTTCCTTTACTAGGTCTCAGTTCCGAATCTAAAATGTTGTTTCTTTATTATTGTTTCCTCTAGAATTTTCACATGTGTACAATAAAAGACTATATCACCTGGTGGCAAGGAGAACTGGTTTTTTCTGGTTCAATTGGTTTGCCAAAGGTGTTAACATAGTTTAGCCATGGTTTGGTTTGTCTTCAATGGCCTTTGGCCTCTAATATCAAGACTAACCACAACCCTTGCATGACTACCTTGCTTTTAATTATTCAAAGGTCTATTAAGTTCAGTTCCAGAATTTTCTAGAACATACATCACAAATTTTCCCTTGTAAATATGGCTTCTTCTGTTCCAATTCTATGATTAAGACGTAACAACATTTCTTTTATTTTCATTGTTCACATAGTCCAAATTAGTTTGCAGAATTATGTATTCTATTATTCAAACTGCATATTAAATGAGATTCTCATTCGCACCATGTTCATTTATTTTTCCAAAAATAACTAACACAGAAAAAATCTTTAGCCTTTTGACATGTACAAAGTCGCAAATTTCCCTAGAAACTTAAGAAAAACACATCCACACAGTAATACTTATCTAATTTATGCCTATACTGCAATATTAACCATGAAGTCTCTCCGCCCAACTGCAAGACTGGAAATGATGTCCAACCTCCCCCCAGCTTCCTCTCATCCAAACATATACGGTTGATCCCAAAGTTAAGCTAGCTTTCCAAACCTCAAGACCACCTCGTCCAGTTCAGAGATTTAACTCACTTGGTTCACTTAAGGCTTCCATTGGCTCAAAGTATAGCTCAAAAACTCCTTAGTATTTGCAGTGTCCTTCTCAACAACACAACATCCTGTGTCAGGTTTCAGTTCCTTCCACTCTCTCTCCTTATGCTTATTTCCTTCTTTTCCTTCGGGAAAAATCTACCTTCCTTGGATCCTTTCATTTCTCTAGAAAACAATAGAGCTTCTAACTGACCTAACTGTCTAGGGAGTTTATTATTTAAAGTCTTCTTTTAATACCAATACTTCCTTTCTTTAATTGCTTTTCTTTCATCTTAACACATCGTTTGTTATACCTTCCTTTAGACCAAAAATCAGTTAAGTTCTTAAAATAACCATTCAAAGTGAAAAGTAAAATTAAAACAACAACATAAATTAATAAAGTATCCACAAAATGATCTAGGTGGATATTGGTGACCACCTTCCTATTCCACTTGGACCCCCAACATTGTCTCTTTTATTTTTTCAGTTTCCTTAACTGTAGCACAGTTTACTATTTTTGGCAGTTTTTCGGGTCCTAAACTTTCGGAGCCGTTTTGAGGCCCTAAATGGCATTTTTAGGGAAAACGAAGAGACCAGAAATCTCCTAAGCGAGCGTGCCAATTTTTTTTTGGCCTTCTTGTTACGCAGTAATTTGTCACCGTTGGTCACCGTCCTTGTTACCCCCCCGCTGTCACACATTGGAGGACACATTTACGGACCTGTGACCAGTGACACAACTTGAAAACACTTGCATTGAAGCCTCCTGAGTATGAATTTCAATAACCCTGAAGACACCCTTTGAAGATTAACCTTGGAAGATACCTTTTTTTCATTAGCGCGGGTCCACAGTGTCTAACCCGCGCCACACAATTTGGGCATGATTTTTGGCCAGCGCGCACTGGAATGTTTTTTCCTCCATGACTCACCCAGTTCCCTGAAGGAAAAATCCCATAAAAGCAGTCGGGTGTCGTGTTTTCTATCCAAGACAACCCAGCTCAATGGTTATTTTGGGACAATGCCAAAATCTCAGAAGGTGTCCACATACAACGCATATCTCTTCTCCCACCATCTATAAATGCCTGTCTCCCCACATTGAACAGGCTAGTGCTAAGAGTTAATAAGTTAGTGAGAGTGATAGTATGAGCTAAGAGCAGAAAGAGAGGTTATGCTGCCAGATTGTGGAGAGAGAAAGTGACTTTGCAAGACATGTCAGACTGCTGACCCAGCTGGAGGAGATTTGCAGCGTCAAGCCTTAAGTGGTTGTAATTATTCTCTATTTTCTATTGAATGATAAACGACTGTTATTATGGTTCCATTCACATGTTCTACTGGTAATATTTGAATTGTATCCTGCTTGACTGATATATAATTGTACGATTTCGGATTTTACGCTTGTTTTTGGGTTGTTCTTCATTTGTGCAGGTGTCCATGCGTGGAGCGCAAGGATAGTGACCGGCCAGAGCTAGAGGACAGGAGCGACACTTCTCCCACAGTAAACAACATTGGATCCCAGGTTGGTCTCCCTGATCGACTTCTAAATTGTACAGTTAGGAACTTGCATGCAGCATGAATGATTGTTGCTAGACCCCTGTGGGGCTAGTGGGATCACCTCTGTCCGCAGAGGGGATTTACCTCCGCAACAACTAGCTTATGTTAGAGGATCCCATAGTCCCTCTCTAACCTAGCAAAAATATTCACAAGATAAGCATGCAACCAACTATATGAGAGACTTATGTGACCACTAGAATGGATGAGCTATTTGGCTACAGACCAAGGAGAATTATAAGCTTGTGTGTCTCTATTTCCAAACTTTGTATATTAAATTTTTACATGTGTAACTCAAACTTTTTTAGAATTTCCATGAGACAAAAGTTAAGATCTGTAGGAAAAACAATGCAGTAACTGACATAGAAAACTGCTATAACTGACATACCATAGAAAGGATAGTAATGTGCATTGCATTAAGAATTTAGATATAGCATGATTTTGATCTTCTCATTAAACAAGTAGAGTGTTAATAGTCAACAAATGCCAGAAGGTTTTAATTGCCTGTTGCTGCGAGGGTGCTCATTATATTGAATGAACGCACTTCTAATTGAAAAAGCAAGAGGCCTTTATGTAAGATTTTTAGGCCATACCAAAAGGATCTAATTATAATTCTTTAAGAGAGATATTATCCAATTGATCCGTAAATTGTTGTGGATATTCCACTGGATAGTTTGTCACAATAGATCTTATAATATTACATTAAAAATCTAAGATTCTACACTATTACAGTTTTTTTCAATTTCTAGATTTGTAAAATTGACTGAAATTAGTGAATGCATGTAAAAATAAATCAAGAAAAAAAGTAGAGAACAAAAATAAGCTCACACACACATAATACATGAGATATGCTCTTTGGGAAGCCCTTTCAGAGAAAACACAGCTGGAAGGTGAGGTTGCTTCGCTCTCTTTCTCTGTCTAGAAATATGGTTGCAAATACAAAGAAGTAATGTATGTGGCCTGTGGGCTGCTACAGTGCACAGATCCTCTCTATGTTCTCTACCTCCTATCTCTCTTGTCTATCTTTGCTCAACTATGGAACAAAATGCTATCGAAAGAATGGAATAGAATGCCTCTTCCTCCTAGTGGCTTGGTTATAACGCAACTCGATGTTGATTTTAGGTAGCATCGGATGTGCTCTAGCCTTGAAAATTGATGGAGAAGCTAAGGCACATGAGATCTCCAAGGCCCAGAAATCGCTTGGAGAAATTCCACCCGGATGAGGAGTTCTTAAAATAATTAATATTTTTAATGGGTTCCTAAATCTAAACTTAGGAAAATAAAAATATTAGTGTGTATTAATAAAATATGGTTGAGAAAGTTCTAAGTGACGAAGATCAAGCTAGTTCTAATCTTAGCCATTGATTAAGGACTTAATCTCGGTCGTTGAATTATCAACAAGAAAAGTATAAAAGGAGGCTTGAGGGTCAGTTGTAGAGACACCAAGAGAGATCAAGAATTTGATTTTTTGGGGCAGGGTTTGCTGAGGAAATCGAGTGAGTGATCAGTTGCAGTGTGGGGTAGTTTAGCAAGGGATTTCGATCCATAGTTGAAGGATACATATCAGAGAGGCAGCAGAGTGCCAAAAGAGGCAACGCAGAGCCTAGGAGGGTTGATGCAGAGGCAGCGAGGATTGACACATAGGCTAAGGAGGCTAGCACAAAGGACACAGAGGGCCAAAGAAGTTGACGCAAAGGCCGTAGAGGTGGACGCATAGGACACAGTGAGCTTCAGACGCTGCGCTGAGGTGATTCAGTGGGACAGACTGAGAGTTCATTGGCTGACACAAGGCCAAAGAGGGTGACACATCTCCAAAGAGGGTGACGTAGTTCCAGACTGTGTGGAATAACTTTCGTTGTCCAACACAAGGAACAACTAGAGTCACTATGGGATTGTTCATTCGGCTGCTGATCATCTGGAATATCTATCTCTGGATAGAGGTATTGTTGCCAAGGATATTCTCTGGAGGGTGAGCCATTTCTAGCCCTCTAGTTGTATTTAGAAATATGGTTAATAATAAAACCCTCATATATGTTACACTGGTTTTCCCGCATTAGTCTTTTCCAGGAACGATTGTCCAAAAATAAGGTGTCCCTTGTGTTGTCTCAGTTTATTTCAGTTGTTGATCTGTACATTTGTGAAGGTTGAATTTGTGTTTACTTTGATATTTATTGTTATAGCTCCAAATATCACCCTTTGTATTTGTGATGCTTGCTTTATGGCCTAAGGCAACCCCTCCTTCCAAACTTGGTCCAAATGTTTTAAAGATAGTGTTTTACTCCCTGTACGCTACTTTACCCTGTGTTAAAAGCGTGTACACGCGGGTCAGTCTATACCCAACCCATTTATATGTGTTAAAACACTTTAAAAATTTAAATTTCCTTAACTATGGGCGGAGATCATGGGTTTTACGTATTTATTACCTATTAGTGCCCATGGCCCAACTCTTCCCAACTATTTTCCAACTAAAAAACTAATTTGGGAGAAGTATAAAAAGACATCAATGGGAAGGCCTTAAGGAGGAGAGAAAGGATAGAATTACTATACTGAGATTATCCCTTGATCAAGTCTGAAGAATCCCTGTGCTTCAAGCACTTCCCCAAGTTCAGGAAACCCTCATTTCCTTGAGTTTTGATGTTCTCTCATATGCTTAGAGATATCATGGTATGGGTTATGGAACGAGGCTGTTGAAGACTGGGACTAGACAGACTTGGAGGACGATTCTGCTTGGAGCCAGAAAAGGAAGACTCAGGTGAACTCTTTCCATGTTTTTATTATAGTTTTCTACAATAAAAGAAACGTTGCCTTGTTCTTCATATCAACTTTGTCTATGCATCTGACGTTATTGTTATGGTTTATCTATGAATGACTATTTCAATGTATAACTAACCATTTACTTATATGATATAAAGTTGATTTCACTACAATGATTTATCTATATGTTTCTATATGTATTCGAATTGGCTGATTTGCAGGTTCGAAGATCATTAGGAGTTGCACAGGGTTTGAAACCTGGCTGGAACTACCAAAACGAAGGACATCCGGGTATGTTCATCCTCACATAGTTAGTTTGTTTAAGCATGTTGCTTGAGTTGAATGCTTGTTTCTTGTTGTAGAATACTCCTGCTTTGCTAGGGTTCTGACCCAAAGCCCTAGGGGACTTATCCCTCAATAGAATTGGCAACTCCATTGGAGATAACAATCTTGTTATTCCTAGTTTGGGCTATTTAGTGCCAATTAGGGCTCAGTTCTTAGTTTGCTTGCTGTCACTGTACTACCTGCTCCTGTAGGAACTCAGATTTCAAGTATGATCTTTTTCATCAGGCCTCATTTTTTATTTTTCTTGTAAAACTTCGTATACACACCGTTGTTTGTTTATAGAAGTGTACACACACTTGTTTTTGTGAACTGAAACCATGTATAAGCGAGTTTCTTTTGGCATAAGCGCGTGTACACGTAGCTGTGTAGAGATGCAGTCGCGTATACAATTTTTTGCATGATTTTTTAAAATCTTTCTTTTTGGAAAGATTTATTTCTTGGTCTGTGTGGTTTTTGAGTGGTCAATTTCTGTTTTTAGAATTTAATTTTTCAGTGAGCTTACTGTTGCAAATTTTGTATTGCTTTGAAAAGTTTTTGGCCTTGGTTTGCTTTATAGTGAGTTTTATGATTTCTGTTTGATCAAACAAGGCTTCTTATAGAGGTTCTTGATTGTTCTAGTCTTTCAAAACAGAAGACTGTCTCTAATCTTAGTGTCAAACTTCATTTTTATGTTTTGCTTGCTTTGCTTCCCGTCAATTTTGTGGCCATTCACTTTTTCTTGCTTTTCGAAAGCTTCTTGTTGATGAATTTGAAAGTGTCTCTTCTAATTTCTTGATCAGTTTATAAAAACACTTTTTGCTGCTTTTGGATCATTAAGTGCAAGTTGAAACACCTATTTTGTTCAAGTTCTCATTTGTGTTGAATTGATAATTTGCAAAGTTTCCTTGTGATTTGCTTTTGGTATTTGAGTATTTGGTAGCATTTTGAGTTCTTTTGGAATGTTTTTTTTATTGTTTCTTGAAAAAGAAAAGTCCTTCAAAAACATTGTTTTTGCTTTCTTTGCCGAATTTGAGTTTGGCTTCTTTTGGTTTTTGAGAGTGATTTGTGATCTTTTTTATTAGTCCTTATTGTTTTGGGAAAGATTTTGTGTTCAAAATTCATATTCCTTTAAAACACTTAAGTTGGATTAGAAACAAATTGCTTTCATTTTATTTTTAGAGTAATCTAGAATTTTGCATCATCATGTACACCTTGCATTAGGGTAGTTTTGCATCATCAGAGCATTAATAGTCTTTTAGTTTTTGCGAGTGTGAAGTCTGCTATAAGAAAAGAAAAGGAAAATAGTTTTTGCTTTATAGAAGTTTCTTAGAACCAAAGTAGAAGTTTCTTTTCATTGAAGAACAAATAAGTGCATTGCATATAAGTTAGTTTTTCATTAATTTCTTTTGTGTCATAACGAACACCATCAGTTTCACTTCCATATTGTCCCTTTGACTTAAAAAGAATAGCCACTTAAAATCAAGCGCTTAATAAAATAAACTAGAACATTTTATATTGTCAATCAGATACAGCAACAAGGCTTAGGTTATTTAGGGCCTTGGATTAGGCGAGAGGCGAGTAAAATCTCCAAGGGCACTCTAAATTGTGAAACATATAAGTCTGAATAAAGAGTGAAATCTCATAGTGTTAGGGAGACTAGAAAAGCTCCATGACTGGGAGTTAAGCACGAGAGTTTGTGAAGATAAGGATGAGAGATAGCCCCTCTCTTACTTGTCGGATCTTACCTCATGACTGTTCTGCCCGGCTTCTTATATGAGTTGGTGTCTTTAGTTTCCAATCCTAGGGATCTACACAGGTGGCTACGAAGGGGAATCCTGTGGCACCTGAGGTCGACGTTGCATCACGTTCAATGATACTTCTGGAGAGCACCCTTGCAAAGCTTTGGGGTTGCACCAGCAAAGGCTATTATCTGGAGGTCAGCGTAAATACCTTTGATACCTTCCCTAGTAGACCTGGGGCATAATTACCCCAGTCTATTTTCAGAAGGCCCTTCTTATTCACTTTCTTGTATTTTTGTGTCTGGTCCTAATAACCTGGAGCGGAAATACTTGGAAGTTGTTTGACTGCTAAATTCTTTAGGGACATTTTTTAGTGTGTGTTCTATGCTCCTAGTTAGTCTAGATTTCAATTTTCTTGAGTCTTTAAGTAGATCATATTAAAATAATTCAAAGTGGCTGACCAGTCACTTATATGGTCCCGTAGACTTCATGGGATTTCAACTGCGAGTCCAGAGCCTTCTCCTAGAAGGCATAGGAGCGATTCTACCAGTGGTTTTCAACCAGTGGAAATTGGTGCATCAGAGATTGATCCTCTTCTTGGGGACATCAGTGTACAAGGTAGACTTGGTACTACCACAAAGTTAGAGAGGAATACACCAGTTCTTTCTCGAGTACTCTTCTAGTCGGAGGATAATATTGAGGTAGAAGAGCTCTCAGAGTCAATTGCAACTCCGGATTCTCCTCTCCCTTCAGATCATCTAGACGTATTGTTATACGTCAGAACTCCAACACATAGGCCTTCAAGCCTAGGTCCACACACATACATCCCTTCGATGACCACTATTGGAAGCATGGCATCCACCACGAGTGCTACGAGTATGCAGAATCCTATTTCAGTGCAAGGGGGAGGAACTATTTCCATCCCTTCTACATCTTTATTTCGGCCTATTACCAGTACATCCTTGTTTGGGTCTACTTCCATTCCGTCGACGAGTGGAAGTTCCCAAGCTCATGCATCTAGTTTTGGATTCTTCCCTTTAGAAATGCCCTCTCAAGGTATTCCTTTAGTTCCATTAAGTGTACCATTAACTACCTCCACATCCATGATGAGTGGATCAGCTTCTTTTTAGGGTTTTCATTTTGGAAGTGGTCATATACCACATTCCAATATGACTAGGTTATATGCCTTTTCCTTTCATGAGTCAAGGCAACAATCCTTTTTAGAGTTGGAATAACCCTGCAGTTAGTGGGACCGGAACTGGGAATCCATTTTTTGGCCAACAAGGGAATGTGTCGTACTCCTTGGTCAATTCATTTTGAATTTTTCCACCTTTAGCTAATGCTTGGAACCCTTACGAGGGCTGTCAGCTCCTTACAATAATTCTCTAGGGAGAAACTTTGCCTATTACGGAGGTTTTTCGACTGGAGCTGGTCAAACTCCAAGTTTTGCTGGACCACAAGGTTCACCTTTTGGTTTAGTAGGTTCTACCAGTTACTTCAGGCAACCTGGTGCATGATCCAAATTGGATCCATGAAAAATTATTAGAGTTCTATGACTGTATCAAATCTGGACAGACTTCAAAAACTTGTGAACAATGAGTTATTAGGAAGACCTATGGACAGTGGCAGTTTGTAGCCAGCAAAGAATGATGAGGGCCTCAGTCAAAGTACGCTGATCGAGGCCCATGGAGACCACGCAAGATGCACACTAGTAGTTAGGAAGTCTAGATCAGAAAATAGAGGCCATTTATGATGCGCTAATCACGCATCTCTGGGAAAACCCATCAAAATGGAAAGGCCCCGAGTGCTTGGTCACAAGGGAAGCTGAAAACCATGGGAAAAGAGCTAAAGTGAAAGGAAGGTCCCGCGCTCCCAAACCGATGGAATATCAGAGGCATTTTGGGTAGTAAGTGGAATTGTCAGGCGAACCAGCAATTCCATACAGCAAGCAACGCGTGTCTAGTGGATGAGAGAGAAAACAACCTCTCATCGTGGGCTAACATCTGAGCAAGTCAACTGTGCGATAAGAGCGAACACCGTAGGATCTGGAGGCTCCCAATCTAATGGTGGAGATTGCACCCGATGAATGACTGGATCTGGAGGGAGAATTAAGCTGCGGCATATAAAAGTCTAATGTCTGATTTGACCACTGAGGTGGCGGATGAATCATTACATAGAGTAACCAAAATAATAAACTGTTTGAGGAAGAGCTAGTGCCGTTCATAAGATGACAAGTGGCCACTTCCCTGTGAGACGTTACACAGTGGCGATGACACAGAGGTAGGGAACTCTAAGCGAACATCAGTAGGCAATCTGAAGAGGTATAAGAGGAAGCGAGTAGTCATGAGACAAATTGGCTTTAAGCCACGAACAAATGAACATACAAATATAGAAAGGACAGAGGAGAAAGGAAGAAGGAGACAGTGAGATAGAAGCAAGATGCAGAGAGCTGAGCTGACCTGTAGAGCTATGGCAGCATCGAGCAAGCAAAAGGCTTGAGAGGTTCTAGCAATCCCTGTGAGGATATCTGTCAGGAACTGAGTACCAAATTGGACTCATCCCATTAAAGACCAGAGAGGTCGACACTTGGTAAGGAAGATTCTATGCACTCTATTGGATTGGGGAACCCAAGAACCACCCTACTAAGCATCATCTGTTTCAGG
Organism: Pinus taeda; assembly: GCA_000404065.3. Classification (NCBI taxonomy): domain Eukaryota; kingdom Viridiplantae; phylum Streptophyta; class Pinopsida; order Pinales; family Pinaceae; genus Pinus; species Pinus taeda. The sequence continues at coordinate 52,490 of APFE031049541.1, read as the reverse complement.
AGGCTCAAATTGAGCTCCTCATTATAAAAATTCTGCTTTAAAGACACAATAAAAGAAGGCCAGCACTGCAAGCTGGACCAGAGATGTAGCCCAGGAGGATTGGGTGAACTCCTTATTAATTTGTTATGTTTTGTTTTGCTTACTATGTTTCTCTTATTGTTTTCCAGTGTCTGTGTATTTTTCAATCTTATCGATCCATTGCCTAAGATAACATATACACACACCAGCACATGAGTCTGTAATACCTTCATTCGTTAATTAATTAACTGAGATCACTCACGAGTGATTTTCAAATCAATTGGTATCAGAGCTTTAGGTTGTTAAGGTTAGACAAGCTTGTGTTGGATTTAGCTGTTGAATGCTAACTAAATCAAAGCTCAAATTAGGAGAAGGAGAGTTGGTTGAAACTAATCCTGAAATTGGGAGAGTCTATCCTTGGAAGACAATGTCAAAGGAAGGTTCTGTGGGGTTAGACCCTCAATTCATATACAATTTCCTAGCCATAAATTCCATGGTAGAGGAAAGGTATAGGGATTTTAGGAAACACAAAGATGAAGACTCATCAAGCTCCAATCAAGACAAAGGAAAAGATGAGTCTCACTTCCATGACCACTCAAAAGGCAAGGGGAAAGAAGAAAGATTTCTCACACCTCTTAATAGCCCTGAACATAAAAAGAAGGCATCTTTGATTAAACTGGATGTTAAATCTATAAATGATGGAGAGTTGAATGTAGAAAAGTTGGACAATTGGATTAGACAAATTGATGTTTATTACAGAGTGTAGAGTATCGAATCAGACAAGAGCAAGATTCAGCTGGCAAGCATACGCCTTGGAGGCACTGCCTTAGTTTTCTGGGAAGGCAGGACCCAAGCTGACATGATGAGACATGGTAAGACCATCTCCGTCTGGAGTGAATTTGTTTCTGTAATCAAAAAACAGTTCTATCCATTGGCCTACATGCAGCAAGCCATGATGAGCTGGCAAACTCTTCGACAGTTGAAAGGGAAAAGTGTACAGGGATACACTCAAGAATTCAGAAAGAGAGCATTCATTCTAGGAATCTCATTAGACTCACCTGAGAATTTTTTGAAGTACATTGGTGGTCTACACAGCTACATGAGGTACACTATCCTCATGTTTAATCCCACTAGTATAGATGGCGTATCTGTACAAGCTACTCATCTGGAAGCTAGAGGAAAGAATGGAAGTCCAGAAGTTGGGGGATCATCCCAACCCACTGCAAGCAAGAATAAGGAGAAAATAAAGAAGAAATGGAAAGCAAGGAAGGCTAGCACTGCATAGAAAAGCAAGTCCTCATGCACTCACTGTAAGAAGGATGGGCATGATGATGAGCACTGTTGGATTCTGCATCCGGAGCTGAGACCTAAGAAGTTTGAGGGCAAGAAGAAGAAGACTGCTGCAGCTATTCAGAAATATTTCGAATCAAACTTAGGAGATGAAACAACTATTGCAGCCACCGGTATAAAAGGTAAGAATTCTGAAGCATCTACTAGTGGCAGTCATTGTGAACTGGCCTAAACCCAAATCTGCTACAAAAGTTAGAAGCTTCTTAGGAGTAGCACAATATTGGAGAAAGTTCATTTCTAACTTTTCCTTAGTTGCAGCTCCCTTACATGTTTAATAGGATTGAGCAAGGTGTTTCAGTGGGGAGGCAAATAGTAGAAAGCCTTCGACACCTTCAAAGAAAAGATTAGTACAACGCCTGTACTAGCACTGCCTGATCTTCAAAGACCATTTGAGATCCAAACAGATGCCAGTGACTATGCCATGGGAGTAGTGTTCACACAACATGGTAAACCCATATGTTATCATTATGAGACATTTAATTCTGCAGTAGTTAACTATCCTACATATGATAAAGAATTGTATGCATTAGTACAGAGTGTGAAAAAGTGGAAACATTACTTAATGGGCAAAGAGATGTAATACATACTAATCATCAACCACTTCAATATCTACGATCCCAACTAAGTTCAGCAATCAAGACACTATATATGGATGGATTTTCTACAACAATTTCATTTGGTCATCAGATATAAAAGGGCATACACAATAAAGTTGCAGATATGTTATCTAGACCTATTATAAATGCATCTACTATACTTAAGCATAATTTTGTGTTACATGAGAGCTACATTGAACAATATGCTCAAGATATAGATTTCAAAGATGTATATGCAACTTTAAGTCAAGGAAAATGAATAGAAGAATTGGATTATCATATAAAGGACCGACTCCTATATCATTGTGGGAAGCTATGCATTCCGTAAACTTAAAGAGTGAAGATAATTCGAGAAGCACACACTTCTCTAATATCATGTCACTTTGGGGTAAGTAAAACAGTTGCACAGCTGCAAAGATTTTGTTATTGGCCAAAAATGAATGAGATAGTTTTCAGATATGTAAGAGGGTGTGCCATGTGTGCTAAAAGCAAGCCCAACAATAGAAAACTAGGCTTGTACGCTCCATTACCAGTTTCTTCTCACCCTTGGGAAAGTGTTTGTATGGATTTTGTTGGAGGACTACCTAAATCTAGGAAAGGTCATGATTATTTGTATGTTATTGTGGATATGTTCAGCAAAATGTGTATTTTGATACCTTGTAATAAACAGATTATAGCTGAACAAACTACAAAACTGTTCTTTCAACATGTATGGGTTCATTTTGGATTACCCACTTCCATTGTATCTGATTGAGACACCCAATTTGTTGGGAAGTTTTGGTCATGTCTGTGGGAACTGATGGACACCAAACTGAAGAAAAGCACAAATTTTCATCCACAAACTGATGGCCAAACAGAAGTAGTCAACAGGACAGTCATCCAGTTGCTCAGAGGATATTGCAGCAAACATCCTAAGCTTTGGGATGAGCATTTGTGTTATGTGCAGCATGCTTACAACAGAGCAAAACATTCTTCTACAAATAGATCTCCTTTTGAGACTTGTTTTGGTTTCACACCAAGGTCTCCTTTGGATTTTGTCTTTGGTAAAGACACCACAGTTGAGGGACATAGTGATGTGGATAGGGCAACTAGGTTCATTGAACAAATTCAAGAGATCCACAAGCAATACAAGAATAGTTGGAAAAGAGCCAAGGCAGATACAAGGCAAGGCATGACAAGCATCAGATGGAGCATAGTTTTGAAGTTGGTGACCAAGTCTAGCTGTATATCAGCGAGGACAAAATGCAAGGTGAAGGTAAAAAGCTAAAGCCTATCAGGTATGGACCTTTTAAGATACTTGAGAAAATTGGTGAAAATGCTTTTCACCTTAATCTACCAGCTTACATGCACATCTACTCAGTCGTAAATGCAGATTGCTTGAGATTGTTTGAACCTTCACTAATTGAGGATCTCGAAGAGTAGAGTCAATTTCCTTCTATTGATGACCTATTACCTGAATATCTTAATGAATTGTAGAAAGACACAGTTTTGGACAGGAAGGTGAGAACAATGCGCAGGGGAGATGTTGAGTGCCTCAGAGTTGGGCTCAAGGGTTCAAAGCCGAGCAGTGCAAAATGGATAGAGATTGGACAAGTGAGAGAATTGTACCCTCACTTAGTCAATGCTTGAAAACCAACTTTTGGTGGTCAAAAGGATTTTTCAGTGAGAAGGTCGTGATCCGAATTGGATCCATGAAAATTATTAGAGTTCTATGACTGTATCAAATCAGGACAGACTTCAGAAACTTGTGAACAATGAGCTATTAGGAAGACCTATGGACAGTGGTAGTTTGTAGCCAGCAAGGAACGACGAGGACATCGGTCAAAGCATGCCGACTGAGGCCCATGGAGACCGCGCAGGATGCAAACTAGTAGTTAGGAAGTCTAGATTAGAAAACAGAGGTCGTTTCTGATGCTAAGTGCTAATCGTGCATCTCTGGGAAAAACCCCTCGAAATGGAAAGGCCCCGAGCACTCAGTCACAAGGGAAGCCAAAAACCATGGGAAAAGCGCTAAAGCAAAAGGCAGGTCCCACGCTCCAAAACTTGCGGAATATCGGAGGCGTTTTGGGTAGTAAATGGAATTATTAGGTAACCCAGTGATTCCATACAGCAAACGAGGTGTGTTCGGTGGATGAGAGAGAAAACCACCTCTCATTGTGGGCTAACGTCCGAGCAAGTCAACCATGCAATAAGAGTGAACACCGTAGGATTTGGAGGCTCTCGATCTAACGGCAGATATTTCACCTGATGAATGACCGGATTTGGAGGGAGAATTAAGCTGCAGCATATAAAAGTCTGAATTTCGATTTGACCACTGAGTTGGTGGATGAATCATTACACAGAGCAACCGAAATGCCGAACCATTTGAGGAAGAGCTGGCATCATCTGTGAGAGGACAAGTGGCCACTTCCCTATGAGACGTTACACAGTGGTGATGACGCAATGGCAGGGAACTCCAAGTGAACAGCAGCAGGCGATCCGAAGAGGTGGAAGAGGAAGCAAACAGTCATGAGACAAATTTGCTTTAAGCGATGAACAAACGAATAGACAAATATAGAGAGGACAGAGGAGAAAGGAAGAAGGAGATAGTGAGATAGAAGCAAGACGTAGAGAGTCGAGCTGACCTACAGAACTAAGGCAGCATCGAGTAGACAGAAGGCTTGAGAGGTTCAAGCAATCCTTGTGAGGATATTTGTCGAGAACTGAATACCAAATTGGACTCATCCCATTAAAGACCAGAGAGGTTGAGACTTGGTAAGGAAGAGTCTGTGTACTCTAATGGCTTGGGGAATCCAAGAACCACCCTAATAAGCAACATTTGTTTTAGGAGGCTCAAATTGAGCTCCAAATTGTAAAAATTATGCTTTAAAGACACAATAAAAGAAGGCCAGCACTGAAAGCTGGATCGGAGATGTAGCCCAGGAGGATTGGGTGAACTTCTAATTAATTTGTTGTGTTTTGTTTTACTTACTTTGTTTCTCTTACTGTTTTCCAGTGTCTGCGTATTTTGCAATCTTATAGATCTGTTGCCCAGGATAACATAGACACACACCAGCACATGAGTTTGTAATACCTTCATTCATTAATTAATTAACTGAGATCACTCACGAGTGATTTTCAGATCAATGCCTTTCAAAGTCCAGGTCATTCTTTCCAGACTTTTGGGAACCCCACCCAATCTAGGTGGAATCCCCAGGGCCTCCAAGACTTCCTTTTTTGGCCATGCTCAATCTGCCAGATTTGACTAAGTTAATGAACGATTCAATCAGATACAATCCGGCTTGGCCTCCAGTCACAACCAAACTTCCATCGAATATTCCAAAATTTGAAGGAAAGAGTGGTGAAGACCTAGGCGACCATGTAACAACGTTCCATTTATGGTGCTCGTCTAACTCCCTAATCGATGAGTCAATGAGGTTGAGACTATTTCAGCACACCTTAACCGGGAATGTGGCTAACTGGTATATAGAGTTGTCATGGGGCACCTTTACATCTTTCGCTAATTTGGCTAACATTTTCTTAAACCATTTTCAGTTGCCTGTCTGTTACGAAGTCGAAACTGAACTTCTGGCCAATTTTCATCAGGACACAGCCACTCACATTTCGGATCATATCCAGGAATGGAGACAAAGAAAGAGGCTCATTAAAGCTGAAATTCAACTGGAATTCCATCTCAAATGGTTTTTAAAATCATTACAACCTAAGATCTCTAAGGATGTTTCTATGTCCGGATTTTATTCCGAAGAGCAGGCTATCTTTTGTGCCAAGCAGTCAGAACTGATATATTATCAGTTTGGGACTCTTTAGAAGATTTTTCCTAATGATCTTAGATCCATGGTTGATATAGCCAAACCAAAGCCAAGCCCACATGCTAATGGTATTGTTGGATCGATTGATGCAAATGCAGTGAACCTTCTGAGCCAATTGCAATAGTTGTCTATACAAACTGATTCTTCCAATCAAGTTGCACCGTCTACTCCTACACCTTCTCAACCTTCTTTAGTAAATGTCGTTTAGGCTTCTAACCCCAAAGGAAATCAAAATTATAATGGGAAGAAGAAGGGACAAGGTAAAAAGAAGAATCAGGATGGGAAGAGTAATGCGAACAAACCAGGCAATAATGCCGGTGAAGGTGGAAAAGAGTCTAAGAAGAAAGTTAAGTTTTCATGCAAGTTATGCAGTGGAAACCATTTGACTCATCTCTACCCAAAAATTCAAGATGCTCAGTTCTTGTTAGAGCAGCAAGGGTCTTCTAGCTCCCAAGCTGTCTTAACTAATCCTTTCCCCCAAGGGAAGCACTTGCTTGTTGGCGCAAATTCAAACCCTGGTACCTCTGAGGGGGACAATTCCTCAAATGTTTTCATTGTGGGTTCTCATGTCAATGTGGCTACACAATCATGTGATTATGGTGAAGCTGAAACATCCAAGGATAAATATGTTCCTAGAACTACATATCCACTTCATATTGAGCGACCCTCTATCGAGTCTATACCTCGGATACCAAAAGGTTCCGCCAAACATGCAACTATCAACCCCAATGCTAGGGCAGCCAAGAACTACTCTATTGTTGAGGATTTAGCTCAAAGTCCATGCACTATGTCTGCTTTAGAGGTACTCCAGTCATGTCCAGCTCAACGAAGTGCTTTGCTTTCAGTGATAGGGGCAATTGATCCAAACAATTCTTTAGTGCTCACTTTTGACATGCTAAATGTCAAAAAGAGACTTCCTGATCATATGGCTTTTCAAATAAAGTCTACTTATCACAAAACTAACATTTTTTGAACAGTTATAAATGAGGGAGCTTCCACGTGGATAATGTCTATGTCATGTTGGAAGGTCACTGGATTGCCTTCGGCTATTCCTTCACCCACACTCTTGACAACATTTGATGGGCATTCTCATAGGCCACACGTGATTATCCTGGCCTTTCCTATATGTGTTGGAGGAAAGGTCATTTATATTGAAGTAGAAATCGTTGATGCCAACCTAGATTACAATCTCCTCTTAGGACTGAATTGGATTGATGAAATGGATGCCATCGTTTCGACTCTATTTTGAGTCCTTTATTTTCCTCATGAGGGGAAAATTGTTAAGGTTGATCAATTGGATTATTTTCCAGTTGACCATCGAGCAACTTCAGATTCTACTGTTCCATTGGTGGATAACCCCCATCAACCTATCGAGAATCTAGGAGTTGGGATGTATTCTTCACTGATTGGTACATTTGATCTTCCCACTCCTATAGCTAGAATCATTTTCATTTCATCCTCTAAAGAGTCTTCACGAGAAGAGTTCTTACGGATGCATTATTTCTCAAACACTTGGACCTTTCCTTCACCTACAACCACATTAGATGAAGGAAAAGTTAGAGAAATGACATTCCCTATGTCTACAGTAGAGCTTAGATATCAGTCTATCATTAACTCTGCAGACAACCATCCTACTCCTTTTTCAAAGGAAGAGTTAGATGGTGATGTTGCCCCAGCTTGGATGCTTGACTCTACTTCTGCAATGGATTGCTTAGATATGGTCCTACCATCTAAGGAAGCAATCTTAGGAGCAATGACAGGTGTAGATCGACCTTGGGAAGATTTACACCATCATTCATACATTCTTCCCCCATTGCAGGAAGTCGAATCCAGGTTCTCCAATCTACGTAATAGTGATGTTTGTATGGTTTCAAACCCTTTGGCTCTAGCACACATCCGTGTTGAAGGTATATGTCGGTCATTTCAAAAATCATACCGATAAACATCTCTAGGAACCCTAATGTGATAGAAAATATCTTCATTAGACCCGAGTGTTCCCCTAAAGAGATTGAAATTTACATCGACCTCTTTAAAGAGTTTTGGGATGTATTTGCTTGGTCTTATGAAGAAATTCCTAGTATTGATCCATCCATTATTCAGCATGAGATCAAGACATATGAAAACGCTAAGCCGATTCGTCAGAAGCTTCGGCTGGTCATCCTAGGAAAGCAGCAACAAGTAGAAAAGCTGCTCAAGGCAGGTTTCATATACCCAATTCTTCTAACGAATTGGGTTTCTAATCTAGTCTCAGTTGATAAAAAACAAGGAACGATTTGAGTGTGCATTGACTTTAAGGATTTGAACAAAGCTTGTTTGAAAGATAATTACACCACACCGTTTATTGATTAGATTGTTGATGAATGTGCGGGTAATGAGATTTTTTCCTTCATGGATGGATTCTCTAGTTATAATCAAATATCTATCCATCTAGAAGACCAGCATAAGATAGCTTTCATATGTCCCTGGGGTACCTTTGTGTACAAAAAGATGCCTTTTGGTCTTAAAAATGCTGAAGCCACATTTTAGCGGGCCATGTCATATGCTTTCCATGAAATCAAGCATGTCATCGAAGCATACTTGGATGATTTCGCTGCTCATTCTCAAAAGAGAATCAATCATCCTAGTCACCTTCAATTGGTTTTTGAGGGATGTTGACTTTACATTTGGTTAGTTGTCAAGGTTCATTGTATCAACTGAAGGGATTCGAGTTGATCCCTTCAAGGTGGAGGCAATAGTTCAGTTGCCTCCCTCGTCTTCCATCCGACAACTTCAACGTCTTTAAGGGAAGGAAAATTTCTTGAGATGATGTATAGTGAACTATGCTGAGATAACTAAAGGATTTATGCGTTTTGCCAGGAAAGGAGTTCCATTTTTATGGGACTAATTTGCGCAACGATCTTTTTATGCCTTGAAGTAGGCGTTAATCTCTGCCCCGCTTTTGAGTCCACTGGATTATGGTAGAGATTTCCTTTTATATATTGCAACCATAGAATAAACCATAGGTATAGTTCTAGTTCAGGAAGATGATGCTCTCATGAAGCATGTGATTTACTACTTGAGTCGAGGCTTAGCAGGCCATGAACTACACTATTCTTTGGTTGAGAAATTAGCCTTGGCAGCTGTTCATGTTGTCTAGCGGCTTCGACATTATATTCTGCTAATAAAACATTTGTCTTAGTGGTGATCAATCCTTTCCAATTTGTCCTCAGTAGGCGAGTGATTGGGGGAAAATACAATCGATGGATTGTTATTTTACAAGAATTCAATCTTGATTTCTTGTTGGCCAAGTCTAAGAAATCATTAGTTTTCGTGCAATTAATTTCTGGGCTGCCTTGTGGAGAAGATAGTATTTATGAGGAAAGTTTTCCTGATGAACATCTATTCCTCATCTCTTCACAAGACCCCTGGTATGGAGATATCATAATCTATCTCCAGACTTTGAAGTTCCCTCCTACTTCCTCCAAGGTTGAATGTCAAAAATTACGTCACCTGGCTAAGAACTATGTCATCATTGGTGATACATTATATCATTGAGGGGTTGATTCAGTCCTTAGGCATTGTTTAACCTTAGAGGAAGCAGAGTCTGTACTTAATTATTGCCATAGTGGAGCTTGTGGTGATCATCTATCTGGGCTTGCAACAACCCAAAAAATCTTGCATGTCAACTAGTTTTGGCCTTCGCTTTTCAAAGACTGTATCAAAGCGGTTAAAAATTGCCACCCTTGTCAAGTCTATACTCAGAAGATGCACATGCATCCAGGTCCTGTTTTCCCTATTATCACTGTTGGTCCTTTTACAAAGTGGGGTATTGAATTTACTACTTGTAATCTGCGTTTAGCAGCGAATCACAAGTACATTATAGTGGTCGTAGACTACTTTATGAAGTGGGAAAAGGCCATTCCCACTTATAAAAATGATAGTGAAATAGTGGCATTCTTCCTCTTCAATTAGATTATTTCTCATTTTGGTATCCCAAGAGAGATTGTCACTGATCATGGCAATCATTTCCAGAACCAACTGATGTCTGAATTGGCTCTTAAGTTGGGCTTCCAGCAGGAGCATTTGTCTCCATATTATCCTCAGGCCCATGGGCAAGTTGAAGCTGTGAATAAGTCCCTCAAGATAATCTTGCAAAGGACAACTGACAAAAATCACTCCAATTGGCATCTCATGTTGTATCCGGCTCTCTCGGTGTACCGAACCTTAGTAAAGACTGCCACCAATTTTACACCTTTTCAATTAGTTTACAGGCTGGAATCTATTTTTCCTATTGAGTGCGAAATTCCATCCATCAAGCTAGTTGTTGAACTCCTTCCAGAGACCTCTAGTCTCGAAGAGCACCTCCTTCATTTGGAACATCTCAATGAGTAGTGTCAAGATGTTGCCACAATCAATGAGGCTCATAAGAAAAGGGTTAAAACTTAGTATGATAAAGCTATCCGTCCTCGAGTCTCTTCTGAAGGTGACCTTATCTTGGTCTATGACAAAGATAAAGATGCCTTGGGGGCAGGAAAATTCAAGTCTATGTGGTATGGTCCCTTTGTATTTAAACGAGTTTTAGGAAAAGGGGCTTATGAATTAGTCGATTTTGAAGGGAACAAGTTGGCGGAGCCCCGAAATGGGCTCTACCTCAAGAAATACTTTGCTTAGGTTATAGCCAAGCAATGGCTTCTTTGTATATTTTGTATTTTTGTACATATCTTATCAGGATTTTTTGTGATATCAACACTTTTTTATCTACTTTGGAAGGTGTTGATGGATGACTTGGTCTATTTCGGATTCACCAATGGTTCTAGTCAGCACACTTGGAATCTTGCTTCCGTAGCTTGGGTGATTTATTATCCAACTGGTCAGTTGATGGTGTTAAGGGGAGCATGTATTGGTTCTGCGTCAAATAATATTGCTGAATATACTACCGTCATTAATTTACTATCTGAAGCTATTTCTTATGTAATTGATTCATTGGTAGTGTATCTTGACTCACAGCTGATAGTGTCACAATTGAATAACATTTATCGGATTCAGGATCCTTATTTATATTGCCAATTTTTGAGAGTGAGGGTGTTTCAAAGATCATTTGTTTTTATTACTTACTTGCACATTCCATGCTCTGACAATTCATTAACGGATTCTATCACTAATCAAGCATTATATTGGCATATCATTCATTCATCAAGATAAAAACAAACATCAAAAAATATGGAACTGTATATATATATATATATATATATATATATATATATATATATATATATATATATATATTATATTATATATATATATATATAGATATAGATATAGATATATATATATATATATATATATCATAAAATCGCTCGTGTGTACATAAAGTGTTTCAAAAATAATATACAAAATCAGGACTAAATGCCCATAATCATGACCAATACATCTAATGACCCGGCTCAAAATGAGTAGCTAAGTAGGTGACTACTGCTTTGGCCACACGCCGAAAAAGGCGAACCTAGCTGCATGGCACTCCTACCACACGATGCTACATATCCTCAAGTAGATCTGCTACAACCTCCATCGGTACTCGGTGAGTCAATCTCACCAAGTTTCATTGGACTTCATATAAGACCCTCTCTATCTCTGCAACCACCTCTTCAGCACATCTTCTGTGACGTTTGTGCTGCAAAAATCCGTCTGGTCATACCAGACCCACATCTGGAACATGATAATTATATCATTATTTTAATCCCATCAAAAATATATTTAAGTTCAGCTTCATATTTAAATAAAACAAATCTTAAAAATTGATCAAACTTAAAAAAAATAAAAATTGTTACCTATCTCTCCCCATGCGGCATTTGGTTGTAGCACCAAGTTTAGATCTCTTTTAAAATCCATGATAGCATAAGGATAGTCATCCGCAACAATGATTTGTTGTTCCCACTAGGAGAAGAACTCATCATCGAAAGTAGTCCTCGGCACATCTCTGCCTCCAAGGCATTTCATCAGGTCGGCCCACTTGCCCATCTGAGAATCTCGGGGGCTAATGATAGAAACTGATACTTTGGGACATAGCCATGAACCTTCTCAAAGAAGAAGGAGCACAAAATGGTCCCATATCCAAAATTTTTGGTCTGTCCTTTCTGAATGGAGGACAACTGACTCTTCATGTTAGTAAGAAGAGGTGTACACCAATCAAAAATTATAGTGAGACACTCCATGGCTAAGCTCATGGATAATCATGATGCTTGGTGCAATGAGGCTGATCCATTTATCCTGGCTATGGTGAACAATAAGATCCTCAGGGACAAACTCTCTACATTTTTTTATTGGAATTTGGCTTCCAATTTTCTTAGGATTCCGAGACAATATATATGAACGTAGTCTTCCACTAAAAGACTACCTCGTGTTCAGCCAGTTGAATGTACAACTTCTCCTCTTCAGGAGAGACCAGTGATAAAGTAAGTATCTTCTACCTCTATCCTCAAAGGCATTTGATCAATCATAAAAGCATCATCTTTGATACTCCAGTAGTGGATTAACATTTCAAGCAAGAGGGTGTTGGCCTTCATATTTGGCATTTTGAAAATCTTTAATAAACTACATCCCTTCAATGCATCTAAGGCCTGTTGATCATTCATAACTTCATTATCAATGGTAGTATGCTCCTCCTCTCTCCAGGTGATTGTCATCATGAAAGAATATTGATTTCCAACCATTAGTTTTTGTGTTTACATTTCAAACTTCATATACGCGGGTCCCTTTCATACACAGTCACGTGTAGGGCCTGCATGTATGTGGGTTTATAATATCCGACATGCGTATACACTTTGTTGAAATTTTTAACATAAATTCCTACGGTAAAATCCCAATAAAAATTTCTAAAAACAATCATAAATTAATGCAAGCTAAGATTGGGGGTTACCTGATGATTTTTATACAATTCGAAGGGCCCAATTCTTTTGGGGGCAAGTTTGCTCTTTTTTCTCCACAACTTTGCTCTCAACACAAATGGTACAAATGGTGAGTCAAAAAGTCATTTTATAAGCTTTGAAAATGTCAAATTTTTTCAAAACTTGATTTTTTTTGTCTCATGAATCTTCTAACTTGTGAGCTTGGATTGTCGGGAATAGGTTGTTTTTAAGGACATTTTGGATGCTTTTTCGAAAATTTCACATCGGTTCCATGACTGCTGACCTGTCATGGCAGGTATCAGTTACTCACTGGCATATAGGTTAGGGAAACCCATTTTTCTGTTGCATTTTGCATACTAACCTCCATTTGTTGATACACTTGCTATAGGGTTAATCCCGTCATGTTATTGTTAGTAAACCATGTTCACTCGCTGATTTTTAAATCATGACACGATGGTAGAGCCATCATTTACATGGGCATCGTAGTTAGCACCTCACTAACATTGGTTGCCCATGCTGTTTCATTGAGTAGGCTCGGGAGTCCTCTCTAATCCCACCATGACTTGCACGTTGAAGACTTATTCCTCTTTGCTTCTTCCCTTCGTTCTGACCTTATACCCTAGAGGATCCTTTGTGCTGAGTTGTACTACTACATTGCATTTTGATCATTTTCACCTTTTGGCCTTGAGCTGAATTCACTTGAACTCATTTTTAAGCCAATTTTTGACCATGTCTTCTGCAAAAATCAAACTTGCAATCCCTTAGCTTCTGCAACTTGACACACCCTTAGACCCGTGGAAGAAACATCCCTTTGAGTGTCCTTGACTAGCTTCACCTCCCTACATTGAGCATAGGAATGTTCCCATCCCAAGAACTAGATCATCTATTTCACTCACACTCGTTCTTTCCATTGTACTATAACATTATTTTATTCTTTTTCCAGCTTAAAGAAAAAGATAAAAAGATTACATATTCCAAAAAGAGTGGGAACATGACATCATTTCCATATATTGTTGGCAGCTAGAGTCAATCATGTTGCCCTTGAACAAAGCACAAAAAAGAAAGTCTCTTCTCCATTTGGGTGGGATTTAGTTTGACTTAGGTACACCTTAACCTTGTTATTGAGTCAGTTCTCCTCTAGTTGGTTATCTCTTCCAATCATGTGGAGAGTTCGTTCGTGCCTCCTGCATGACGAACTTATACAGATTTATCACATGCTACCACATGGTCATCATTGAGTCGTGCTTTTGTTCAAGGGAAGTAAGCCTGAGTCGGCCTCCCTGCGGTGTCTCTTGACCTATTTTTCAGTTGGCCATCCCTGGTTGTCAGTGTCTTGTTTGTCATCACATCAGTTATATTGGTCCTTTACTCGTGCTAGCTTGAGAAGGTCTCCATTGACTTCTTGCTTGCGGGTCTTGTCCTTATCGATGACGACATATTGCTCTGAGGACAAGCCTAGAGCTGCACCCTGGCCCTATTTTTATTATTGATAGGTCACCTTGTGCTCAACATCGATCAGTATCATGGGTATTTGATTGAGTGGTTTCCCTTGTGTTCAACATTAGCTTTCATTATCACACATTAGGATTCATGTACTACCTTGGTCTCCATTTGATCCTATTGGTGGATTCCTCACCTCTGTGTCAGATGTCATTATTGGTTGGTTTATAGGGTTTCTGTCATGTGCTAGCTACATCCTGTGTACATCGGAAACATGCTTCGGTCGGGTTACTACATCATTTTTCATCTGATTCCTTCCACATTATTGGCCTACGGGTTACACTCGCGCTAGATTGATGAAGGATGCCTTAATTCCTTCCTTCTAGTGGAACTTTCCCTATCGACTACAACTCATTACTCCAGGGCAAAGGTCTAGGGTCCATTTGGCAGTACCTTGGGGTTTGCAGTCATTAGTGGTAGATCCTTCGCTATCGATAGTGGGAAACCATCATTGTCTCCTGATTGATAGATTCTTCTACGTGTTCGACTTTAGCTCATCTATTCGCACTTATTAGATTGTACTGGGTACCTTGACTCTCGTTATCATTATCAGTGAGTAGTCTCACATTTGTTAACGGTATACATCAATGACTGGTAATCAAATGATTTCTCACATGGTCGACTTCAGATCATTTATTCCCATTGTGTAGAAATGTACCACGACAGTCGGTGAAAACCTCAGGTTGCATCAACATTCTTTGGTTCACTTGTCAGTTGCTCCTGTTGCTTCTAGTTGATAGCATTCCACATTATATGTTGCATTCCTTCACAGTGACATCCTATATGCTAGCATCCGAGTTGCGATGCAGTATCATCTTATTCCATCATGTTCATTTGGTACTATTGGGATCAGTTTTTGACATCAGTGATCAGCTTCATTGATCATCTTCTTATATGTGATATTCGGACATGTATTTGTACGATCATGATCAGATCCGTTATGTACTTTTAGTTCCTTATACTTGTATACATAGTGGATACACTTATACTTGATAGGTGTACATGCTTTACTTTCTTTGAGCATGGGTATGCCCACCTTAGACAGTTGTTTCTTTCTGATCTTCTTTTTTTGGCTTGGCGGGCTGAAATCTAGTGATGTCCTTCTCAGTTTTTGACAGGTTTCCTTTCCATATACTTAATACATTTTGGCCATCATGTACCCCTTATGACCTCATATATTAGGGGGAATTTTTTATAGCTCCGAATATCACCCTTTGTATTTATGATGCTTGCTTTATGGCCTAGGGCAACCCCTCCTTCCAGACTTGGTCCAAATTGTTGGATACCTATACCAATAGGTTTCATATTTCATGATTGGAAATTACAAGTGCCAAATATGTTCCATTTTGCTGCTACAAAGGTTCCATATTTGCAAGAAAAGAGAAGGTGTGTATATGCCTACATACTCATTAAAGGTTTTGATGGATGACCCAACAGTCTAATCTGGGTCATGCCATGTTTTCAATTTATGTTGTAGAATAGAGAAAGAAATCTGTCCAAACTATTTAATCTTGGCAGATCAGTAGTCAAGTAGAGAAACTAAGGTTCCCAACTGCTTAATCCGGGGCCTTGGAAGAAATAAGGGTAGTGCTAGATAGGAAATAAAAGGTAAAAAGCCAATGCAAAAGAAAAGGCACACAAAGGGTTTGCAAGTCCAAGTGCACCCTCCAAGAAGAAATAAAAAATGTTAGGCAAATTAGTTGGGTAGGTAGATGGGGTTGCAGAAGTGATGTCCCTTCCAAGATCAACTTTGCTAAACATGTACAGGCAAAGTAACACAGTGAAGCATGACTAACTTCCATTTTCCATGTGTATATCACTCATTACTAACACCCCTTCACAAGTTGTGTACATAAGAGAAACATAAGGCTTTGTGATGGTTTTCATATCCTTTAGAAGCCACATTTCTTGTGTAAAGTTCTTTTCATTTTGATCTACTCTCTACACTAAGTTGTTTACATGAAAACTTAGTGGTATTGGTCATTATTCACATTTTCCCCCCCATATTAACCTCTAACTCTATTATCTAGCTCCCTATACTTCATTTCCCCTATTATTATAACACCATGGTGTATAAACCCCACATAATGTATAAATATCCCCTCCTTGTCACTATAGTCATAATTTCCACTCCCTGGGAATTGAATTAACATCTGGTTAAGGTCAAGAACCCATGTCTAACCCCTTTTCTCCATCTGAACCCATCCCCCTACCCAAGTCTCCATTTTTGCCTGAAAACTCTTGAAAAAACCCTTTTTGACCCCCTTATACCATTAAAGGGCAAAATAATCATGAAGACATGCCTTCCCCCGCCTTATCCTAAGGTTGATAACCAATGTCCACCTTTTCATATGATTTTATCAAAACCCCTGTTTCCTAAAGTTTTGCCCCGTATGCCTTGTATAAAATTTTCATGAAATACTTTGGTCTTTACCGTTTCCTAATGTTGGCGGGCAAGTTTGATTTTAATAAAGAAAACCATCCAAAACCTTTGAAAATCATTCATAAAATGGAGGGTCCCGCCGGGCGCGTTTGCAGAAAAATACTATTTTATAACCCGCCCGCTGACTGTTATCATCCGTGCAATTGATCGACCCGATGACTGTCCGATCGCGGCCTTGCCAGATCAACGGCCAATAGTGATTTCGGAGGGGCCCGACGTCCGACCGTTAACAAA
Organism: Pinus taeda; assembly: GCA_000404065.3. Taxonomy (NCBI): domain Eukaryota; kingdom Viridiplantae; phylum Streptophyta; class Pinopsida; order Pinales; family Pinaceae; genus Pinus; species Pinus taeda. Next base: position 35,656 of record APFE031049541.1, on the reverse strand, counting down.
GATTGATTTTATTTTCCGTGCAGGTTCCTCGCCCGATGACCGTCTGATCGTGCGCCCGCAGATCAACGGCCCTCATGGATTTCGGAAGGCCCCCGACGTCTGACAGATACCTTCCGATATCTGTCAGACGCTTGCGTCACGCGGGGACACGCGTCACTCCTAAATTCCATCGGATCCCCCTCTGACAGATTCCTTGCCGTGCAGGAGGGGGCCCGATATGGCGACACCTGTCCTTCCCACGTCCCCGCCCTGCTGTTACCCGCGTCATTGCCACGACCGCGTACCCCATCCCCCATTCGCCCACCTGGCCGCCACCTCATCGCCCCCGTGGACTGGTCCCAGGCCGCCACGTCACCCGATGACGTCCTGCTGACGTCATCCAACCCGGACCCACATGCTGATGTCATGCTGACGTCACTTAAAAAACGCGCCAATAAAGTAAAAAGGTCATATTTTTACGGTTTTTCGCATTTTTCTGTTATTTTCTGTGAAAAAGACCTCTGCGCTGTCTGCATGCACACTACGACGATCAGCCTACCAGCTTACTCCAGACCATCCGCAGAAGCTCAAAGCGCCAACCCAACTGCTATTTCGTCCCAAGCTACTGGTTAAACAGGTATTTGCCCGTCCATCTCCTCGCAAACTGGTTTTTTCATATTTACTTTAAAATACACCTGGACCCGGCAAAATACTGAAATTTCACCGGAAAACCAAGTATATCCGGTTTCCCCTGGACAATTTGAGGTCGAATTACATTGGCAGAGCCATTTTAAACTTCAATTTTAGTGAAAACCCTTCTCTGTTTGCGCAATCATGAACTCATTAACTTGCTCCTAAATTATCAAAGGAGGTCTGTCAAACTGTATAAAAAGCCTTCTCAGAAAGCCCAGCACTATCCTATTCTGCTGTAGAGCAATCCTGCTGCTCTGTATTCCTCTCAATTCCACTTTCTCAGTTAGCACCCTCATCATCTCAAGAAACATTTGAACAGACATGGATACCCCCTCAGCATCAGTAGCCCTCAATGTTACTCCCTTGAATGCTCCTCAGAGAGAGCTGGACTGGAAAGAATTGGCAGACCTAGATTACCAAATCTCAGAGGACACCCCATCCAGATGTACGTTCCACATCCATTTGCTAAATGAGCTCAGGGCTAAGCACAGAGATGGAACAGATATTTTAGGCATTTGGGAGTCCTCCCTCCCAATTTTCAAGATGCCCCAGGTCAACCAGTTCCCTGACCTCATCCACTTGTGTGTTGTTTGCTATGACCCTATGCAGAGGGCTGTGTTCAACCCTGAAGGTGCAGTAGTATTTTACACCACCCCTGAAGCCATCAGGGAGATGCTCCAATTCAAAACTCAAAAGAAATTGGTTCCTTTATCCCTCCTGGACCTAATCAAACAAGGAAACAAGATACTCACAGAGGTAGATATTCTAAAGCTAAATCAATTGTTTATTAAAATGTCTGACACAGTGCTGCACCCTCCCATCTTTGATGGCTATTTAAATCAACTGGGCCTAGACTTGGCATACATGATAAGCTCAGTGCTGGGGTATAAGTCACTAGAGTTCATTGAGGAAACTGTACTGGTGATGATGACAATGTTTTCCCCTGGTAAGTCCCCCATTTATTATGACTATGCTACATATATCTCTGACAAGATACATGAGCAATTTCTACACTTGTCTAGAGAGAGGGTGTTCAGATACACCTCATATATTTATCATCTCATTTTGTACCACCAACATGAGAAGTTCTCTTTTGAAATCAAGAGAACTGATGCAACAGGAAACCCAAGATCAGTGGTATACTGGAGCTCAGTCTTCCACATCCCTATATATTCACCATATACATATTCTGAGTTCATAGACTTATTCATCCATCCAGCTTTGTCTCTGCTCTTGACATCACCCCCTCCAAGACTCTCTGATGATATGCAGAGGATCCTGCAACTGTCCAGTGCCTACAGCATAGGAGATTGGTACTTTTACCAGCATCACACTGTGATTAGAATATATGGGTGCGAGCTGCGCCCATACAAGCTGCCCAGATTTGTGCCCATGAGGCTCTTTGCCTTGGAGTATTTCAGTCAATTTGGCAATGCCGACCATGTGCACTTTGCAGGAAAGGGTAAAAAGGCACAACTTAAAGTTAGAAACCAGCTTGGCCACTTCATCCTAAACAGAAGAGAAGGATGGAAAGAAGCAGATAGGATGTTGGAAGGCGTTGGCCTAAAACAAAGCTTCCTTTGGAAGCCCTATGACCCTAACAGCTTTATATCCTTGAGAAGGCAGAAATACAATCTCTCTAGCTATGAGCATGAGAGCAGATTCCACATTCTAAGACATGCTAACCAACGAAAGTGGAGAAGAAATACACTAGAAGAGCCTGTGTCTCAAGAAGAGCTAGTTGAAAGGGCTAGAAGGCATTTGTTAAAAATGGCTGACTTGGAATGTCCTTCTCAGGTGCTTTCTCTGCCAGATCCTCAAACAAGAGCAGCTGCTTCATCCTCTGCAACCCAACAAGAGGCAGTGAAAACTACAAATCAAGGGCAGAGCAAGGGAAAGGAAAAAGTAATGGGGCAACCAGAGGGCCAACAGGGCCAGCAGCAAGCAGACCAACAGGGTCAGGAGCAGCAGAAAGGAGAAGCCCAAACAGATACCCAAGAAAAGACAACACCAATGTCGCCTCCTAGACAGGATTCCAGGGTTGACTCCTGCATCCTCCAAACCCCTCTAAGGGAGGATATTAGTAGAAAAAGAGAGAGAGAAACTCCCCTCACTGAAACATCAGAGAAGAGGCAAAGGCTAAATCCCTTCTCAGAGGAGGAGATGCCAAGTATGGAGGCTTCTGCCAGCTCCTTGCAACAGGAGCAAGACAGGGCAGCAATAGGAGAAATAAGCTCCTCAAGGCAGCAACAAGAAACATGTGCAAGCATAAAGCAACAGTTCAGGGATGCCAAGAGGAGGAGTGAGCCCATAAAGATCCAGCTCTACAATCACCTGCTGAACATGGCCCCTCCAAATCAAGAAAGGCTCATGTCTGCATTTGATGTGCAGGAGGGCAAAATGATAATGAGCCACTTCACTCCAACAGTGCAGCAACCACAAACAGCTGCAGATTATATCAGGACTAATTTGGAAGTCCTCTCAAAAGACATCCACCCCATAGATCAGATCGAGCTTCATAAACAGACGGGTGAGATGGTCTATGCCACTCTGGCAGACAAGACCTTGATTAATTACAGGCTGCAGAATAGCCTAAACAACACTGCAGCACAGCTTGAATTGGAGAAGGCATCCTCTCAAGCTAAAGACAACATAATCAAGGCCCTAGAGGAAATAATCATAGAGTTTGGGCATGACCCCAATGACGTTAAGGCTGTACAACAAGTCCTTAAGCTGAGGGATGCAGACATGGCTGCAATAAAGAAAAAACTGAAGATCCCCCCAACTCTCCACCCACAGACAGATGAGGTTGCCCAGCAGAGGCAAGAAAATGATGCAGCCTCCTTATTGATGACATTATACAAGGAGCTGATAGAAGCACAGGAAAAGCTGCAGGAAACAGAAGCTACACTGGAAGCATCATTGCAGCAGAAGGAGGTAGGGCAATCTTCCAAGCCACCTCCAGAAACAATAAACCTTGAGGAAACCCCTCAAGATACTGTCCCTCCAAAGCAACAAGCACAGCAAGATGTTCCAGACACCACAGCTCCAGACACCTCAGCACCAAAAAAAGAGCAGGCTGAAAGCCTGGATATGCAGAAGCTGAGGAAAGAAATACAGGTGCTGGAGGCCCAGATGTCAGAACTCAACCAAGCCCAAGACAGCCTAGCAAAGATAAATGAGAAATATGACAAATCAAAGCAAAATGTGGCTGAGAGGGAAAGAGAGGTTAAGGCCCTGAAGAAAAGGATTGGAGAACTAGAAAAAGAGCTCACTTTGGATAAAGTCACATCAGAGCTCAAGAGGGTCATCTGGGGTAATATTGGCCAGTCTATAACTGACCAATGGGAGTATATTGAGGCCATACATGAGCAGATGGCACTCATTACAAGAGCACGAAAAGAAATACAAAGGGCAAGGGCATCCCTAGGCAATATGCCTGAGATTGCCACCAAGATGGTAGACGTGCTCAATCACAGAACAAGTTCCCAGTTGGTGAGAATGGGAATTGGAAATAGGACTGAAACCATCTCCCTAATCAAAAAAGTCCTGACTTTAAGAAGCCTGATCCAGACCCTGGACAGAAGGACCCAGGACATGCAAGCAGATGTTAATAAATTTCAGAACAGGTTCATGGCTTTGCAGAATAGAGGGCTTCCTAGCCCATTGGAGCCTTCAGGAAAATTACTCTCCCATGAGAAATATGCTAAGAGAGTAAGCACTTTTGCAACAACTCAAATAACAGAGGCAGCTAGTGCATCTAAAGAAGCAGGCCCAGTAACAGGGCAGATCCTTTTTGATAGAGTAGATGATTTATTTTTTATTAAGAATGAAATTGTGCACTTATTTGATGAGCCCCCTCATTTCTATAAATATACAGAGGCTGATGAGACCATGGGGTCAATTTTGAAACATCAGCTACCTCCATCAGATACATGGCAAGACTTAATACGATTACTGTTAAACCAAAGTCAGTAATTACTATTTTTTGCTTTTAAGAATTATTCTGAATCTCATACACAGCAGGACAAAGATACATCAGCAGGTATGAAGACAGAGGCTGAGCCAACTCAGCACAGGTACACGGCCGCAACAACAGCATCAGCAGGCACAGGTGGCAAGGCCGAGAAAGTCACATGAAGTTATAGCTGCACAGACAAATCATTTTAGCAGTTATGATCAAGCGCTCAACCGACTCCGTGAACCCCAAAGGTCAAAATTACTCTGACAAGAGTTAAGAGCCTTTATAACTCATTAAAAAGTGTAATAAATTCTCATCTACCAGCCCTGTACGAGTGTAAGAAGATATTTTCCTCTCAGATGACTCAATGCCTGAGATATTTTTGTATTAGACTTCTATATATTCCCCCTCACATTTGTGAGCAGGGGTTGGACTCCGGATGTAAGAAATCTATTGATCTCCGTTCTGCTACTCTTCTATTGTAAATTCTCAGACAACTAATAGAAAGGACGATGGGATTTCTCCAAACATTGTGTCTTTTATATCCTGCTGGTGTATGGCTGAAAGTTGCTCGATTCCTGTGTATTTCACGACTCAATAAGTTTTTCTTGTTACTCTCTGTTATATATCTGTTAGCTATACTTTCATATGTTTTCATGTTCTTCGTGTACTCATTATCTAAGTAGCAAGGAAAAAGAATATTTCAGGACTTAATCATCGATTACCCTGAACTCAATCCAAGCTATTTCATATGTTTTCCACAGTTATAGTACTGAAAGAGTAATTCTTAAATGCTACCTTTCACACTATATCATCACAGTAGCCTATTATCTCAGGAATTCAAGTAATTGCTCCTAAGTAATAGACATATTTCCCAATACCCAGCTTAGTGAAGAATTCTTAAATGCTCTTTGCTAGTTGTTTCCCATTTCACTCTCACAATATATAGTTTGTTTTATGAAATACATACAGGCCCTGCAATTCCAGCTCCACCTAAGCCAGGATCTCAAGGAAACAACAGCCACAGACCCCATTGCCCAATGGATTAGTTCTGCCTGCAGACACACTCTAAAAACTACCAGAAGCATCCTCCCAACCAAACATAAAAACAATCAAACATTCACTTCATAACTAGCCTAAAATTCCATAAAAAAAGTGACAAACCCTACAGAGAGAGCCCTCTCTGATTACAGCTGGGCTAGAAGCTGTAGTCCAAAGATTGGTTAGTGGTTACCCCGGCCGTATTCCCTTGGGAGTCATAAGGAACAACCTGGGTGTTAACAGTAGGTTTTGAATAGCCAAAGCTGTAAGCCTCTGGCAATTTGTAAGGGCCACAGAACGGGAATATCTGGCCAGCAAAAGTTTGTAAGTCATTGGTTTGTTTCAGATTATACATACACTGATTGATTGAGAAACTGTTTATTTGATTTCTGAAGTTCATGGTATTACTGAATTTATGAAGAAATGATCAATATATGTGTTGAATTCACATCGACTTGTGTGAGAATCGCTATGCATAACCATTGAATGTACAAGACATTAATCTCTGCGTAAGAGGGTTGTATTTTAATCCTCGGTTTGTATCGAACCTTGGTATAAGATTGTTCTTTTGGATTGGTTTGCTATTAATGTAAACTTCTGTCAAGAATCCCTGTGAATCCATGTTGATTTCATATTTTAAAACCAATTCAAATTGTAAGTGGAATGCTGAAGGCGCTACGTAAATTGGTTCAATAGGCAAAGCTACAGTAGATTGATCTCAAACTGTTGGGTGAATATTGGCCTGTTTGATGAATTCATAATACACCAGACGGAGGAGACAAGGTTTCAAAGTTTGGGTTTTGTATATCCTCCGGCGAATTTACAATTGCAATTATATAAAATGAATACAAGTCATCAAATTCCCAAACCTGGCAAAGTAATTAAGCAATGAAGGATTGCGAAGCAGAGATAGTGTTTGGAACTTATATGATGTGCAGACGGGAGTTTTAAAAAGTCGATTTGCAGTGTTGAAGTTACATTTGAATGGTTAATGTGTGTCTACAACGCAGATTTGAAATCGATCTGTGGAAGCGAGGAACCATAATCAAAACTGGAATGGTGAGTCGATTTTAATAATGGAATGAGAAATGTTTAAATGAAATCAGAACGTATGGTTTGAAATGAAACGGTGGCAGTGTTTGCAGCGTAAATGTATTAATGTCTGGTTTTTAAATGCTGCAAGAACAGTAATGCATTGAATTCATATTGTCTAAAGTCCAAATGGGTTGCAGAAGAATGAATACAGTTTTAATGAATGCCGGAAGGGCGTTTTAAAGGAATTCAACGGCGTGGAAGCTCTGATCGAATGAAATTCGATTGGCAGACTTTTAAATTTGTAGATAATCTATAGAACTGAAAAACGATTTCCTTGTTTCATTAAGAAGAACAGATTTTGTTGGCGTTGAAGTAATTGTGTTAAGTGACTTGCAGACGGAGTGATAATTGAATACGTGGATTACCTTATGGTAAATGTGTTTCTGGTGTGTCAAATCATGGAGGATTGCAGAATTAGCCAGGGTTTGGTATCCAAGGCTGTGTTTTAAATGTTTGAATGTTTATTAAGTTTGCAGGTGAAAATCGATTGGTGGGAGAATCGTGAGCAGTAAGGTGAGTTCACAGTAATTTTGATCAGATGTTGAAATAGAGAATTGACTCAAGCTGTGGTTTTAATGAGCAGTGTTTTGAAAACAAATAGAACGCACAGTAATAGGAAGCGTAGAGCTTCATAAGGGCGCAGAGCATGTTTTATATGCATGGGCATCAGAGTAAAAAGATTATGGGTTTTGCAAGCTAGCCCTGCGTCATTTTTGGTATCAGAGCTAGAATGCTCTGTTGAAGATATTTGTTTTTTTTCTGAATGAGAACATAAGGTTTTGTTGAAAACTAAAGTGTGTTTTTGAATGTGTGATGAATGATGGAAAGGAAGATCAGATTTTAAATCTGATATGCTGCATACACAATTGCAAGTGAACAGGATTGTAGGGAGGAAAAGATCATGCAAGATCTTAAGAGGTGAGATGATTTTTCTGATTTGAAATTTGTAAATGCAGTTTATGGTTGCAAAGAAGATGATGGCAGTGAACCTGGCATTCAGCTAAAGGCTGAATAAGGAGGACAATTGCAGTGTCCTGAAGAAGAAGGTGAGTTGAAGAGATAGTCTGGAGAGAGCAGAGAGAGTGCTCGAAAGGTTCCAGAGGCAGTGAACCAAGTACTTACCAAAAGACTGAGTGAGAAGAGCTTGGTGAGGTAAGTGGCAGCAGAAGAGATTGTTGTCGTAGAGGCTAGTACAACCCATGGTGAGTGAGAAACTCATGGAGAAGATGATCATGGAGGATCAGAGAAGAGGTTCAGAGGAATGCCACAGAGATGAGATGACTGCAGAAGTTCGAGAAAGAGAGATTGCAGTAATGAAGGTACAATTGCAGGTACTAGAAGAATGGTTGCAAGAGCAGGAAGATCAGAATAGAGGATGGATCTTTCCACTGAAGGGAAAGAGAGTGATTTGGCGACAATTGCAGAGGAGGTTGAGGCAAATTGTGATTGCCTTGTTGAAAAAGGGACTTAGAGTTCTTGAGCCAGAGATGGAATTTGAAGATTCCACACGCAAAATTGTTCAGAAGGATTTTTTGGAGGAAGCAGTCAAGACTAAAAAGTCTTGCAGTTTTAAAACTAATAAGTTGTGTATGTTTGCAGGTACAACACAAGGAAATGAGCAAGCTTTAGAGTTTGTTCAAGAAGAGTTGAATCTGAAGGTTGTTCAGATCGATGTTGAGATAGAAAGATCTCAGAAGGAGATGAAGACAAAGGAGTCTAATCGGGATGTTGATGCAGAAATAGAAGGACCAGCTGATGATTGGTCAAGCACTGGTGAAGGTATGGAAAATCGTTTGAAGTTTCCAAGTTCTACTCCTCATGAAATTGTTGAGTTGTATAGGAAACTAGATCTTCAGAGAAGAGAATCGGAGAGACAAAGGACTTATGTGCAGGATAATTTTCTGAAGAAGCAAGGCAGGAAAGTTTTCATGAATGACAGTTATGAAGCAGAAGATGGTAAGAAGGAGAGACTAGCTGACAGTCTCATGGTGAACACAAATCAGCATACTGATGTGCTGACAAAAGAATTGGAAAGGAACTTAGAGCAACATACTGAAGTGTTGCCAGGGAAAGCTGAGGAGAAAGCCAATGAAGATTTTCTGAGTCCTGAAAAAGACTTGGAGCTGCGGATGACTGAATCAACAAGTGACACCATTGGGTCTTGTGATTTTGAAGCTGACAATTTGATTGTGTTTACAGGTGATGTAGAAGACAGTCCATCATTTGGAATTGTCTTGGAAGGAGGTGAACAGTTGCAGAAAGAAGATGAGACTGTAATGTCTCATATGCAGAGGCTTGTTACTATGGGTGACAAGGGAAAGTTGGCTTGTCTGTATAGCCAAGAGAAGACTGGTGGACAAAACTTTGGAGTTGCTACAGTGATAGAGGATGAAGCTACAGTGTTGGAAGAACTTGATTTGATTGCTAGAATCAATCAAGATGATGGTGGGCAATTACTGAAGATTGTTGAATGGGAAGAGAGAGATTATGTTGGAGTTAATTTGCAGCATGTTGATGAAATGTTGAAATGTTTGTTGGAACCAGAGAAAGAAATTGCAGATGAAATTGCAGGTGATAAGCAAAGGAATGTTGCAGAGGGACAGGAAGTTTGGGAGGCCGCAACATCCATAGTGACAGCTAGAGAAACATGTAGGGCGACATTTATGGTGACAGCTGAGGCAACATTGATAGCAGTAACATCTATGGGGGCGTTGAAGCCTTATGGTTTTTATTCTAACAATTGTTTTGTGAATACAGGTTTTATTGAAGATGTTGGAGAAAGTCTGTTAGACAGAGAAATTGAACTGATGAGGCGGATGATGATGAAAGTATCCTGGAAGAGGCCAGCAGCAGTAAAACAAAGGAGAAGCAGCAAAAGAAAGACAGCAAAAGATTGCAAGAGCACAGCCAGTGGAGCGATGCAACATAAAGTGTGGAAACCTGGAGAAGAATATCCGAAAGAAGCAGCGACAAGTAGAAAGTTACAACACAAGATATGGGATCCAAGCATACACAGACCCGAACACATGATCAGGCGATCATGTCTAATTTCAACGTTGGGGGTCTGATGCAGGAGCATCAAGACCATTTTTTCATTTTTTTCATTTGTAAATATGTGATAAAAGGGGGTGTGACAATTTTAATATTTTATTAATTAATTTGTTATTAAAATAGGAGATAATTGTGAGAAGTGAGGATTATGTAAATATTCTTTTAATAAATAAAAGGATGTGAGAGAAATAGTTTAGGAGCAAAGTTTGGGATTAGGATTTCTATGTATGGGATTAGTTGAGGATTAGGTGGAGAAATATTTTGAGTGAATTAAATGCATTATTTGTGTGTAAATAGGAGTGGTTTTTGTGAAGAAAAATAGACATTGAGATTGTGAGTGAGTAAGAGTAAGAGTGATTGAGAGTAGGTTTTGAACAGCCAAGGCTGTAAGCCTCTGGCAATTTGTAAGGGCCACAGAACGGGAATATCTGGCCAGCAAAAGTTTGTAAGTCATTGGTTTGTTTCAGATTATACATACATTGATTGATTGAGAAATTGTTTATTTGATTTCTGAAGTTCATGGTATTATTGAATTTATGAAGAAATGATCAATATATGTGTTGAATTCACATCGACTTGTGTGAGAATCGCTATGGATAACCATTGAATGTACAAGACATTAATCTCTGCGTAAGAGGGTTGTATTTTAATCCTCGGTTTGTATCGAACCTTGGTATAAGATTTTTCTTTTGGATTGGTTTGCTATTAATGTAAACTTCTGTCAAGAATCCCTGTGAATCGATGTCGATTTCATATTTTAAAACCAATTCAAATTGTAAGTGGAATGCTGAAGGCGCTGCGTAAATTGGTTCAATAGGCAAAGCAACAGTAGATTGATCTCAAACTGTTGGGTGAATATTGGCTTGTTTGATGAATTCATAATACACCAGACGGAGGAGACAAGGTTTCAAAGTTTGGGTTTTGTATATCCTCCGGCGAATTTACAATTGCAATTATATAAAATGAATACAAGTCATCAAATTCCCAAACCTGGCAAAGTAATTAAGCAATGAAGGATTGTGAAGCAGAGATAGCGTTTGGAACTTATATGATGTGCAGACGGGAGTTTTAAAAGTCAATTTGCAGTGTTGAAGTTACATTTGAATGGTTAATGTGTGTCTACAGCGCAGATTTGAAATCGATCTGTGGAAGCGAGGAACCATAATCAAAACTGGAATGGTGAGTCGATTTTAATAATGGAATGAGAAATGTTTAAATGAAATCAGAACGTATGGTTTGAAATGAAACGGTGGCAGTGTTTGCAGCGTAAATGTATTAATGTCTCGTTTTTAAATGCTGCAAGAACAGTAATGCATTGAATTCATATTGTCTAAAGTCCAAATGGGTTGCAGAAGAATGAATACAGTGTTAATGAATGCTGGAAGGGGGTTTTAAAGGAATTCAACAGCGTGGAAGATCTGATCGAATGAAATTCGATTGGCAGACTTTTAAATTTGTAGATAATCTGTAGTACTGAAAAACGATTTCCTTGTTTCATTAAGAAGAACAGATTTTGTTGGCGCTGAAGTAATTGTGTTAAGTGACTTGCAGATGGAGTGATAACTGAATACGTGGATTACCTTATGGTAAATGTGTTTCTGGTGTGTCAAATCATGGAGGATTGCAGAATTAGCCAGCGTTTGGTATCCAAGACTGCGTTTTAAATGTTTGAATGTTTATTAAGTTTGCAGGTGAAAATCGATTGGTGGGAGAATCGTGAGCAGTAAGGTGAGTTCACAGTAATTTTGATCAGATGTTGAAATAGAGAATTGACTCAAGCTATGGTTTTAATGAGCAGTGTTTTGAAAACAAATAGAACGCACAGTAATAGGAAGCATAGAGCATCAGAAGGGTGCAGAGCATGTTTTATATGCATGGGCATCAGAGTAAAAAGATTCTGGGTTTTGCAGGCTAGCCCCGCGTCATATTTTTAGACTGCCAGGCTAAAAATAGAACAGTCGAATATTATTAGCTCTTAATAATATTTGGACTATAAACACTATCTTATCCTCTTGGAGCACTTCAGTTCGAGCTACAGATGTGGCACATGAAACTACCAAAAGGAAATACGCTTTTCTTATGGGTTAGTTGAGCTATTGCATGATAGACTTTAGTTAGAACTCAAGTGATTGAGTTTTGGTGGAGTTGATTGAGGAGTTGTGTTCAGTTTGACTTAGTTGAACTGGTTGTATTTAGTCTAACTAACAAATACACTAGTGATGAGTGGTGTGAATTAGTTATTAATTAATTCACTAATTATTAACCCATAAATCAACTAAAGAATACATCAGTTAACTCAGTGCATGGACAGTTCAGTGGAGACAAGTGTTAGAGGTGAGTGAAAGGGCAAGACAGCTGTCAGTTGTGACTATAGTTGTGCATGAGATTTGTACAATCAGTGGATTGAGATTGCCAATGAGGATTGTGTAGTGCAACACAAGGGAAATACGAGTTTGGATCAGCCATTCTCATCTATTCTCATGCAGGATTGCGCAGTGGAGGTAGGCAAGCAGCAGAGGAGATTGAACCTGTGATTGATTTAGATCTGAGCTAGTTTGTGTGTAGCAGGTGGCGATAGTACTGAGTAATTCTGAGGAGTATTGTACTATGTATTGTTACATGTTCTCAATCAATATAATATACATATAGTTGGGGGTTTTCAATTGTATGCTTTCCCCGTGATATACTGTGTTGATATGTGTGATTGATGTTTCAATGTGCGCGTGCGATTGTTTCTTAATTCTGCAAAATTGATGATCAACGTAGAAGAGGTTATGTATTATGCATGCATTCCGCAAATAGTGTATAATCAGGATAATATCTGTGAATAAGTGTCATATTATTCAAAATTTCTACATGGTATCGGAGCTCTCTGATTTTTAGAACAGGTTCTACATGATATCGGAGCGAAGTTGATCATCGGATCTATTGTTCAGAAAGTGTTTACATTTTATTTCTTCAGGTAGAGTCTGTAATCGAGCCAGGTAGCCTCTGGATTCATCCTTCTTTTGGAAGGTGAGATATCCAGTGAATGCCCATACAATCAATCTCTGTATGAGAAATACTTTGTTATCACGAATTTTAGATCAAAAGCGGTTGAGTTTTGAGCTGGTGGAATTCGAATTTGTAGCAGTGTTTTCTTGGTGTCTAAGTTGAAATGTCTTTCAATGGATTGTGATTGGAGTATGCCCTTGAAGGCAGCTCGAATTATATTGCATGGAAAGACAGGATCAAGGCGGTGTTAGATGACAATGGGTTGAAGGAGTTCATAGATTGGGATGTCCCAAAGCCTACTGATGTTGCTCAAGTTGAGGCTTGGCAAAAGAAGACAGCAAAGTGTCTAAGGATTCTATTGGAGGGCATGAAGGATCACATTGTATCTAGCCTCCATGGAAAGGGTTCTCCATACTTGATGTGGAAAGCGTTGACAGTCTTATTCCAAAGCAAGAGCGACCAGAGGAAGTTGGCGCTCAAGGATAAAATCAGAAACATTAAGTGTGAGAATGGAGATAGTATGCCCAAGTATCTCACGAAGTTCACCCAATGCCGGGATGAGCTAGGAAGTGTGGGGGTGACTGTCGATGATGAGGACTTGGTGAGCTTGGCTCTCCTTGGTCTTCCAAAGAGTTGGAATTCCTATCAGAACTCTGTCAATGGTCGGGAGAAATTGCCAGGATGGGAGAGACTTTGGTCGGATCTTGTGCAAGAGGAGATCAGACAGAATACCAGGGACGGATCTTGATCAAAGGCATTTGATGAAGAAAATTGTGCTTTGGCTACCAAAGCAAAGAAGGGGAAGAACAAGAAAGCTTCTCATTCTGGTGTGAAAGGCAAGAAGCAGGACATGTCCAAGGTGAAGTGCTTTCACTGTCACCAGCACGGACATTATGCCACAAATTGTACGCAGAAGAAGAAAAATAAGCAAGATGCTGGATCTGCAGTGGGAGAGGCCTTAGCCTCATAGTTTGAGCTAGATTTTTTCGTTGATCGCATGCTTGGTATCAAGTGTGATGGGATCGATATGGTTCTTGGACAGTGGTGCGTCTTTTCACATGACATGAGATCGAGATTTGTTTTCTGATCTAGATGAGAAAGATCTTGGAGTGCACATCGATATGGGCGATGATGGTAGATACAGTGCGACTGATATCGGTGCCATTTCCTTTGAGAGGGAGTCTGGTAAACCCTTCGTATTGAAGGAAGTGATGCATGTTCCAGGATTGAAGAAGAAACTTATCTCTGTGGCAATGTTAGAAGACAAGGGATATGATGTTGTTTTCAGCGAGGGAAAGGCTTTCTTGCGCAGTAAGACAACTGGAGAAACCCGAAAGATAGGGGTTCAAGTCAAGAACCTTTATTACTTGCATGTAGATGGCTGTGCAGCAATGGCATGCAGGACAGAAGGAGTGGTGAGCTGGGATGATGGCGAGCTGTGGCACCAGAGATTGGGCCACCTTCACCATGGAGCCTTGAAGATACTACAGAAAATTTCTACTAGGCTTCCTAAAGGCACTCTTGCATAGTAAGATCAGTGCAAGGGGTGTACTTTGGGAAAATTTATGAAAGCCACCTTTCTCGAGAAGGATAGTCGCGCCATGATGATCCTTGAGAGAATTCACACAGACGTGTGTGGACCTTTCTCAGTAGCTTCGACAACAAAGCACAGGTACTATGTGATCTTTGTTGATGATTTCTCTCGAAAGTGCTAGGTCTTCTTCATGCAGAAGAAGAGCGAGACATACTCAAAGTTCTGTGAGTTCAAAGCACTGGTCAAGAAGGAATCAAGGAAGAAGTTGAAGGCTCTTAAGAGCAACAATGGTGGTGAATTCACCTCTGGCAAGTTCAAGGACTTTTGTAGCACAGAAGGGATTCGAAGAGAGCTCATAGCTCCCCATAACCCACAACAGAATAGGGTTGCTGAGTGGAAGAACAAAACGATCGTGGGTGTTGCACGGGCGATGTTGCATTATCAAGGCCTACCCCTTCACTTGTGGGCAGAGGCATGCAATACTGCAGTATATGTGCAGAACCATTATCCTCACAAGATACTTGGCATGAGTACACCCGAGGAGGCTTATTCTGGTAAGAGGCCTGATATTTCCCATTTGAGGATTTTTGGTTCTTCTGTTTACATGCATGTGACGAAGGATTCCAGGAAGAAGCTGGAGCCGACTGCAGAGGTTGGGATATTTGTGGGGTACACTGATGCCCCACAATTATCGTGTGTATTTGGCAGACAGTGGTAAAACTGTTGTGCGATGGGATATAAAATTTCAAGAGGAGAAAGCCATGAAGTATTCGCTTGAGAGGGAGCTACACTTGCATGCAGATGAGGAGCTATTAGTTCCTAAGGATGAGCTTCAGGACGTGGATCAGCCACAGGACGAGGTTCATGGAGTGGAAGAGACCACTCATGCAGCGCCAACCATCAGAGGGCGAAAGCGCACTACAGAAGCTGAGCGACTGGCTCAAGATGCAGAGAAGGTTATAGGACCACCTACAACACAGCGCAAACAGAGACAGTCACCTGATCGGTACACTGGATACATGGCTCTTGTGAGCAATGTGTCCTGGCTGAGCCATCCTCTTTCGAGGAAGCTGTGGAGGATCCCGCATGGGTAGATGCCATGGTGGAAGAGTATGATTCGATTGTCAGAAATAATGCATGGGAGATTGTCCCAAGACCGGAGGGGAAATCAGTGGTGGGTTCGAGATGGGTCTACAAAGTAAAGCATGCAGCTGACGGGAGTGTGGAGAAGTAAAAGGCAATATTTGTTGCTCGAGGCTTCTCACAAATAGAGGGGATCGATTATGAGGAGACCTTTGCACCTGTCGCAAGGTATTCTGATGTGGGAGCATCCAGCCCAAAAGGAAATTATTGTAAATAATAGACATAGGGGGTCATGCATTTGTGGAATTAGTTTCCTTAATTCCAAGTCAATTTAATATTTAGGCTTTTAAGTGTGATTAATTAGATATTCTCAAAATAAATAAATAAAACTAGGAGAGCTTTTAGGCATAAAAGAAATGGATGAGGACCATTAAGTGATAAGGAAGCTTTTCTATTTTAGAACAGGGAAAAAGATGGGAAAAAGCCTCAAGATGCTTTTGCCATATGTATGCATTGCATGTAGAGTTAGAGCTTTTAGTTGAGTGATTTTAGGATTTTTAGATCATGCTAAGTTTTATAAATTATGAAGGCTCAAAGGCATTGAAGATAGAGAGTGAGAGAGAATGAGTGAGTATGAAGAAGAAGAGGCCATGAATAGGCCATGATTTCTCTTGTAAATAATTTATTTCTTAATTAATTATTTCAGTGATTTGTGTGCATATGTATTGTCTGGAACTTTCAGAGCTTTTAACATTTATCAGGGATAATATGCTGGATTTACTGTGTATTGCAATGCATGGTTATATGCATAGATAGAGTTTAAAGATTCTGGGTTTTGCGGGTTGCGGCTTGCATCAGGTGGTATCAGAGCCGGAATAGCTCTTTTTGAAGGTTCAAGTGTTTTTTTTTGTTAAGTTAATTGCATGTGATTTTTGGAACTGATGAATATTGTAGCATAGAGTGCAGTGATCAAGGAGTCCAGCAAGGGATTCTAAGTGAATGTGGCAGAACCTAAAGATTCAACAGAGGTTGAATAAAGTTGCAGATGAGAGAAGCCTACAGGAGCAGTGGAGGATGCTCGAAAGGTTCCAGTAAAGGACCAATGATTACCAAAAGACCAGATCCGGAGGGAAGGATTGGTGAGGTAAGTGGCAGCAAGAGAGGTTGTTGTGGCAGAGGCTTCATGCAACTCATAGGTGAGGAACTTATGGCGAAGGAGATGACTACTAAAAGTCATAAAGGAGAGAACATAGGTTCAGAAAGAGGCCACAGAAGAAAGAAGGAGAAATATGCCAAGGCGAATGGCATAAGACAGCAGTTGACTCAGGAAGAGTATGAGAAAGAAAAAGTTGAGATAGCAGTTCACCTTGAGCTATTAATGGAGTTGTTACAGGAAAATGTGAAAGACCAGAGACATGGTTTACTGCTAAAGAAAAGAGTGAAGTGGCAGAGGCTACAGTAGAAAAAATATTTACAGATAAGCATGCAATTAACAGGGGTGCTGAAGGAAGCAGTCAAGACTGAAAATTCTTGTGATTTAAAAACTGATGAGTTGTGCATGTTTGCAGGTACAGAACAGGGAGATGAACAAGCTATAGAAATTGTTCAAGAACAATTGAATCTGAAGGCTGTTGATGTCGAAAAAGAAGGACCAGCTGATGATGAAGATGTGGAAAATCGTGTGAAGTTTCCAAGTTCTACTCCTAAGGAAGTTGTTGAATTGTATAGAAAACTAGATCTTGAGAGAAGAGAGTTGGAAAGACAGAGGACTTATGTGCAGCTGGTGAATGCAAATCAGCATACTGATGTGCTGACAAAGAAAGTTGAGGAGACATCTGAACCAGAGGAAAAAGTTGCAGATGAAATTGCAGGTGATGAGCCAAAGCATGTTGCAGAGGGACAGGAAGTTTGGGAGGTAGCAACATCTATGGCGACAGCGGCAGCAACATCCATAATGACAGCTGAGACAACATTGATAGCAGCAGAAGAGGCACTGATGCCTTATGATTTTCATTCTAACAATTGTTTTGTGAGTACAGGTCTTATTGAAGAAGCTGGAGAAAATCTGTTGGACAAAGAAATTGAACTGATGAGGCAGATGATGATGAAGGAATCCCGGAAGAGACCAGCAGCAGTGAAACAAAGGAGAAGCAGCAAAAGGAAGACAGAAGAAGATTGCGAGAGTGCAGCGAGTGGAGCAAAGCAGCATAAAGTGTGGAGACCTGGAGAAAAACAACAAACAGAAGCAACGACAAATGGAAAGTTGCAACGCAAGATATGGGATCGAGGCAAACATCGATCTGAACACATGATCAGGAGATCATGAATTTTTCTACCTTGGGAGTCTGATGCGGGAGCATCCAGCCCAAAAGGAAATTATTGTAAATAATAGACATAGGGGGTCATGCATTTGTGGAATTAGTTTCCTAAATTCCAAGTCAGTTTAATATTTAGGCTTTTAAGTTTGATTAATTAGATATTCTCAAAATAAATAAATAAAACTAGGAGAGCTTTTAGGCATAAAAGAAATGGATTAGGGTCATTAAGTGATAAGGAAGCTTTTCTATTTTAGAATAGGGAAAAAGATGGGAAAAAGCCTCAAGATGCTTTTGCCATATGTATGCATTGCATGTAGAGTTAGAGCTTTTAGTTGAGTGATTTTAGGATTTTTAGATCATGCTAAGTTTTATAAATTATGAAGGCTCAAAGGCATTGAAGATAGAGAGTGAGAGAGAATGAGTGAGTATGAAGAAGAAGAGGCCATGAATAGGCCATGATTTCTCTTGTAAATAATTTATTTCTTAATTAATTATTTCAGTGATTTGTGTGCATATGTATTGTCTGGAACTTTCAGAGCTTTTAACATTTATCAGGGATAATATGTTGGATTTACTGTGTATTGCAATGCATGGTTATATGCATAGACAGAGTTTAAAGATTCTGGGTTTTGCGGCTTGCGGCTTGCATCATATTCTTCAATATGGACGATTCTTACTCTCTTAGCGTAGATGGGATGGCACATTCATCAGATGGATGTGAAGATTGCATTCCTTAATGGAGTCATTGAGGAGGAAGTGTACATAAAACAGCCCGAAGGTTTTGAGATCTTCAATAGCGAGTCGCATGTGTGCAGGCTCAAGAGAGCGTTGTATGGGTTGAAACAAGCACCTCGTGCTTGGTACACACGGATAGACAGTTATTTCACCGGACTTGGATTCTCCAAGAGTGAGGCGGATCCTAACCTATAACAAATTTTGGTGGAGGGTAAGTTGCTGATCATTGTACTTTATGTAGATGATTTGATTTTAACAAGAGATGAGCTATTGATACTTTCATGCAAGGAGGATCTTGCTCGAGAGTTTGAGATGAAGGACTTGGGCCTCCTTCATTATTTCTTGGGATTGGAAATTTGGCAGCACAGTGATGGACTATTTGTTTCTTAGGGTAAGTATGCCAGGGAGATACTGGAGAAGTTCAACATGCATGGCTGCAAGCCTGTTGATACTCCTCTTCCTAGAGGTTGGAGGAATGAGGATGCTACTTCAGCTGAGGTAGTGGATGCCACTGTTTATCGATAGTTAGTGGGGTCGCTTATGTATCTGGTCAATACACAACCCGATATATGCTATGCTGTTAACCAATTTTCACAAGCAATGGTTAAGCCAACCAAGCTCTTCTGGAAGGCATGCAAGCATGTATTGCGTTATCTCAGAGGCACATCGGGATATGGATTGTGGTACAGACAGGAGGATGAGGTGAAGCTATGTGGCTTCACGAATGCAGATTGGGCAGGGAGCCCAACGGACGACATCAGGTACCATCATATCAGAGATTGTGTGCAGCGGAGACTCATTTTACTTTCATATATTCCCACGAAGGATCAGGATGTTGATATCTTGACGAAGGCGCTCACCAGGAGCAAATTCGAATACCACAGAGGCAGGATAGGGGTTGTAGATAATCCATATCTTGTTGAGAGGGAGTGTTGAAAATGCAACAAGATGATGGAGCTTAGTGAAAAGAAGTTGCCTTCACTAAGTGGGCCCGCAAGCTATTTTTGGCGCAAAGTCTATTTTTAGACATATGGATCATGGTCTATGAGTTGCAGGATGCTATTTATGGATGATTGGTCATGTTCGTAAAAATAGATGGACCTATATTTTTAGACATATGGGCAGAGTCTATTTTTAGACTGCTAGTCTAAATATAGAACAGTCGAATATTATTAGCTCTTAATAATATTTGGACTATGAACATTATCTTATCCTCTTGCAGCACTTCAGTTCGAGCTACGGATGTGGCACATACAACTGCGAGAAGGAAATATGCTTTTATTATGGGTTAGTTGAGCTATTACATGATGGACTTCAGTTAGAACTCAAGTGATTGAGTTTGGTGGAGTTGAATGAGGAGTTGATGGAGTTGTGTTCAATTTGACTTAGTTGAACTAGTTGTATTTAGTCTAACTAACAAATACACTAGTGATGAGTGGTGTGAATTAATTATTAATTAATTCAGTAATTATTAACTCATAAATCAACTAAAGAATACATCAGTTAACTCAGTGCATGGATATTTTAGTGGAGACAAGTGTTAAGTTATTGAAAGGGCAAGACAGCTGTCAGTTGTGACTATAGTTGTGCATGAGATTTGCACAATCAGTGGATTGATATTGCCAATGAGGATTGTAGTGCAACACAAGGGAAATACGAGTTTGGATCAGCCATTCTCATCTATTCTCATGCAGGATTGCGCAGTGGAGGCAAGCAAGCAACGGAGGATATTTGAACCTGTGATTGATTTAGATCTGAGATAGTTTGTGTGTAGCAGGTGGCGACAGTACTGAGTACTTCTGAGGACTATTGTACTATGTATTGTTACATGTTCTCAATCAATATAATATACAGATAGTTGGGGGTTTTCAACTGTATGCTTTCCCTGTGATATACTGGGTTGATATGTGTGATTGATGTTTCGATGTGCGCATGAGATTGTTTCTTAATTCCACAAAATTGATGATCAACGTAGAGGAGGTTATGTATTATGCATGCATTCCGCAAATAGTGTATAATCAGGGTAATCTCTGTGAATAAGTGTCATATTTTTCAAAATTTCTACAAAATTTAATAGATTATTTCACAAATATCCAAGGGATTTTTCCTACTTACCTGGTCCCCTCCTGGCGAATAAGACTCCTTAGAGGTTCACCTGGATTCCTGCTGCTTCTCTTTTTGACCACCCAACCGTGAGACTCGTCTTTCAAGACCAGAGTCTCCCCCCCTAGCTTTCTCTTGTAGGATCACTATCCTCAGCAAGAACGAACTCAGTGCTTGGCTATATGGTCATCACCAGACTTAGCCTCTATCTTCCTCTGCCTGTCCCTACAACACAGATTTTTGCCTCCTCCCCTCCTTTTCTCTTGAAGCCTTCCAGTTAGGGGAGGTAGTTTGGTTGTAGTTTCAACAACTGTCTTTTCCCCAACTTCCTCCTCAAAAGTTGCCCGCATTTCAAGAAACATTTCTTACATATATATATTTAAAGAAAACAATAATAACAATACTATTGATTTTCCAAATAGTTAACAGTGTCATATTCAATTCTGTCTTTTACCATAGTGAAAAATCAAATATTTCATTTTCCCCGGACATCACATAATTAAATACAACAAAAACTAAAAATATAAAGCATTTTAAATTTTTGATTAAAAAAATAATTTCCAATTTAATCATGAATGGTTGATGTTTACCATTTTGTATTATTGGCCAAAGAGATTTTCAAAGAAAAAGAAAATAATCAAAACTTATAATTCAAAAATACTTATGTGCAATTTGTAAAGTAAAAACTTTACAACACCAAAAAAAAAAAAAAAAAAATAGAAACCCTTTATTTTAATTGTTGAATCATATATGAAGAATTATTAAATACATACCTTCCATATTTTTTTATATTTAAAAACAAATTTTAAATTTTATGAGAAATTTTCCAGCATAAATCACATGAAATTTCATTTGTGGACGCGTTTTGAACCAACAAGTGTAGTTCATCCTCAAGACAAGTTAATTTTAATTTTAACTATCGGAGTAATTATATTTACCAATTCCAATGCGCCGAAATGAGTTGGAGGAGTCAATTTGATAAAAGTTATATTTTCAGTGCTCTAATTTATGAAAGGCACTAGATGCATTTAAATGTCAATGTGACGGGTTTCGAATTTTACTCGTCATGGACTACCAACCTTTGCATTAAATGACCATATCAGAATGTTTTTTTTTCTAGATAAAGACTATTCTATTAAATAAAAGGAAAATTATTTACAGAGAGGGTTTAACCTCTGAGGGGGTAGCTACCTGCCCTCTATCAAAAATTCTTGCCAGCTTTCTGCTTTCTGGCAATTACAAAAAGGATTTCTCTGACTTATAACTGTTACAAAAATTCCAAAATGCTACTGACATTTTCCTTGTGGATTTCTTGCCAAAACATCTGAACATATACCTTTTGAACAACATATAAAAACACCTGGACACATACAGACACCTGGACATAGAACGACACATGGACAAAGACATACTCAGACAGACACCTGGACATAGATTAAACAAACAAACAGACACCTGGGCATAGTCACAATAGCAAGACGCCTGGACGCAGACCTGAACACAAATGTTGAACTTTCTGAAGCGCGCTGGAAGGCTTGGCGAGCTCAGTCCTACGGAGGCAAGCCGAATTCCTTGTCTGGAGTTAAATTGACCCATTCCACCATGACGTTATCCTCGACATCCGTTGCGCTTCTGCCTGGTGGGAGAACCAGATGGAGAATGTTGCTAAAACGCGCTGGCTCGCTGTCGATAACGGGCTCCTGAGCAGGCAGGGTCTGGTTCTCCAGTTCCTTCTGTTCTGGGTCATTGAGGACCGCCCCCGATGGGCTGCCTGGACTATTGCTGGGCACCCGGGCACTCGAAGGATCCGTGGAAGGATTGTCCGAGCTGATCTGCTCCTCTTCTTCCTCAAATATCACCGTCACTAAGGCTGAAATGAGAGGCTTATTAATCCGGCTCCTAAATTGAAAATGCGCCGAGTGGAAGGAGTTGTTCAGGGAAATGCCTGAATTGTTCGAAGCCGGAGAGGAGGGCACAACAGGGGCTATGGACGGGCCAGAATTATCAGATGGCAGTGAGGGAGGTGGAACAGAGGATAATGGAGCGACATTGTGCGGAACAGAGCCGCCTCTGCTACAGGAACCCCCCTGGAACCAGTGTTACTGCCTCGATGGGGAGTGCCTCTCAAACGCGGCATTGTCAAAATAAGGTGCAGGACGAACAGACACAGGTGAAAAGAGTGAGGAGGCCAATTGGATGCAATCAGCACAATAATTCTAAGCCAGGTACCCAACCTTAAACTAAACTAAGATGAAGAGGAATTGACTGTGAAGAGCCAAAGAGGAAATTGAGAAGGGGCATGGACAGGCTTGCGTGAATCTCTTGTCCAACTGAAACCAGAATCAGGATGAAGGGACCTAATTCGGACAGATTTTCGAGCTCTGAGCTGTTCTCTGGTGCGCTCTCTACTGAGCCATATGAGGTGCTCCGGTATGCAGATTATACCCTGTTCCATATCCTTTAATCGGTGCGCACAGTCCTCCAAACCAGACCAACATTCCCCCTGTGCATTTACACCTCTGCGTAGTGCCATAACTCTCCTCCGCTGTCCACAATAACTGAGGGCTATGAATGCTCGTCCCTTGTATGCTATGAGCCACCTGGATCTGCTGGAGCACTAGCCAGCTGCCGTCCTGGGCTGTCCAATCATTCTAACGTGTCAATAACACCCGCATCCGGGTGACCATATCAGAATGTTAAGTGCAGCTTGAATTTTCAATTTTGACGGAGATTAGAAATTGTTTATAATTAAACCCACGGTTGAATTTTTGTGGGTAATGCTTATTTTTGTATTACCAAAAAATTAAATTATACATGTATCTATGGCGCCCCAGTCCACAAAATGGGGGATTAAAAATAGGAGAAATAGAAATAGTATAGTCCAGAATTTAAAGATACTCGAGAATTTGTATTCCATGATCTTACTGGTAATTCAGAGAATACTATTAGTTAAGGACGTGTCAGTCCTTGTATGAATTGCTTTAGTCTTGTTCCCTTTTGCCAGCATTTGGAGAATCGGAGATGATGGAGGCTACTCTCCTGGAAACTGTTGAAAAGGGTTTCCTACCGTTTATTCTTTGAGATTTCCAGTTACAGCTACTAAACTAGGATTTGCATCTGGATCTCAAGCAACTCATGGATATGTTTCTCGAATGCACGATGACGGCATTAAAAAATAAGTTACATATACATGGATTTGTTTCATTTGTTTTCACCGGTCCACAAAACTATATCTTATTACTTTTTTCATTTTCTAGCTCATTATACCATCTAAAGTGATAGAAATCTCATTATACCATCTAAAGTGATAGAAATCTCCAAGCTTCAATACAATAACCATCCTACTGTTACATACCTCGAAAGATGAGGCCACATCAAAAAAACCAACAAGGAATTTGGCCCAGATTCCCTTAAAACAATAGCTTCTTTTAGATAGCTTCTCCATTGTTGGATCTATCTCTATAAAGTATGCAAAAAACTTTAGGTATGTAACCCTCATATCTGGCTCAACTTGATCAAATATCCATGCATTTCTAGCTCTCTAAATGCCCCACATAACATAAAAAAGCAAGGCTTTGAATTCCTTAAATTCCGAGAACCACTAAGATAGAAAATCCCCAATAGATGACCTATCCCAAGTGGCTCTTAAGTTAAGCTTTTTAAATACCCCGATCCAAACAAAAATCACAAATGGGCACAAAAGAAAGAGGTGTTCCACATATCCTGTGGATACACAACAAAGTTCACATCTTTTTGGACTTTGTAAGCCTCTTTTATGCAAATTTTCCCATGTTATAAACTTATTGTGGACCACCAACTAGATAAAACACTTCAATTTTTTAGGAATGTCCCATTTCCAAGACTTTTGGAACCATATGGGAATAGGAACCACTCTACGACCTTGTGAGATGTGAGAGTATACATCTTTGATTAATACCTAACCTTTAACTATGCTTCCATTCCATGTCATCAAATCCTCCTTTGTCGGTAATATGGTACCTGCTAAACTCAACTGTAGGGTATATTCTTCCCATTCATCAGCGAAAGGACCCAAAAGTCCTATTTCCCCTACCTCTATCCATGAGTTTGAAATGGGATGTATATATATATATATATATATATATTAATATATAATTATATATATATATATATATATATATATATATTAAATATATAA
The DNA here is from genome assembly GCA_000404065.3 of Pinus taeda. Taxonomy (NCBI): domain Eukaryota; kingdom Viridiplantae; phylum Streptophyta; class Pinopsida; order Pinales; family Pinaceae; genus Pinus; species Pinus taeda. Next base: position 10,892 of record APFE031049541.1, on the reverse strand, counting down.
TAATAGGCCTTTATTATGTAATTGATAAAGCAAAGGAATAGACAAAGAATGGTTACCTTCCATGCCTTTGATTGTGACCAATCAAATCTCCACCCTTGAACCAAAGCCTACCTCCCATCTCATATTGGAAAGAATTCAATGCTTTATCTTCATCATACTTCTCCAGGATAAATAAGTTGTCTTTCTCTCCAGAGCCCCCTCTTTGATCCAACTAACTAGCTGTTTGTTTTTTATATATTTGTCTTCTATAATATGTTGACACATACCTTCTCCAATCAAATCCCTCTGGAAATTATTTAACAACAAAGCCATATTTAAACTTTCGAAGTATTTAATTCCCCATCCACCTGATTCCACCTGTCAAGACAGATCCCTAAAGTGAGCTAAGTGGATTTTCTTTGTGTTGCCTGGACTAGCCCACGAAAAATTAGCTATTATAGAATTGATTCTATTTATAGTGTCTTTTGGTAGCTTGTAGATGTGCATCCAATAAATGGATATGCTTTGTAGCATAGATTTGCTCATAACAAATCTATTCCCTAACGATAACCATTTGAGAGATCATAAAGACAACTTCTTCTCAAATTTCTTTGTGATCCAATCCCAATCCTTGATCTCAGATATGTTTGGTTTTATGAAAAACCTAATTGAACCTCCCTTCCATAGATATTGACTGAACATCGAAAATTTTAGCGATCTCTAGCATTGAAGCATCCTCGTGGTCAGTCGAGATCAAAGAAGACTCGCCCTTACTCATAATTAACCCTGAAGCTTCCCCAAAGCTAGAAAGGATCTAGTGAAAAGCTTTCCATTCTATAATAGAGGATTTCCTGAATAGTAAAACATCATCTATGAACGTAAGATGTGATAGAATAATTTTCCTTGTTAGCCTACATCCGGAGATGATAACCCTAAAACGAAACTCCATAATATTTTTTATTAATCCATCTATCATAATTAAAAATAAGAAGGGACATATTGCACATCCCTGCCTGAGACCTTTGGACGCCTTGAAGAAATTTGTCAGAAGCCCGTTAATAATGACCACAAAATTCACTCTTGAAATATATGCCATGATCTATTTGACCATCGATTCTCTTAAACCGATCTTATGAAGGATCAACCTTAAAAGTTCCCAATCCACACTGTCATATGCTTTAATTAAAGATATATTCCTAAGAAAATCCTTAATTTTTCGAGATTTAATTGAATGAATGCATTCTTGAGTAATGGTGATTGCATCATGAATATGCTTTTGTTCTAAAAAACTAAATTTCTCAACAGAAATATGCTTTGAAAATCATGGTTTAATCTTGTTAGCTGTGATTTTGGATATCATTTTGTAAATTGTATTACATAGAGAAATTTGACGGTAGTCAGAAAAGGAGGAATTTTTCATTACCTTAGAGATAAGAGTTATGAAGGTAGTGTTTACTAAGCCTGAAATTGAACAAAGGCCCAAAGATTCATCAACCATTGTAGAGATATCCTCAAGCATAATATCCTGAAAATGAATAAAGAACTCCATAATCCAATCATCTGGTCCTGGACTCTTGTCAAATATTTCAATACCTCTAAAACCTCTTCTTTAGTCACCGACCAACCCATATGATCATTTTCCTCCTCACTAACAACATTGGGAAAGAGGTTGATAATCTCCATTTTTTTGTCAAATTGAACCCCTTCTCTAGATTTGTATAAATGGCTAAAAAATTGGATCGCTTCCCTTTGAATCTCCTTTTGAGAAAAGAAGGAATTACCCTCTCCATCTCTAATAAACCAGATTACATTTTTCTTCCTTCTAAAAGATGCTTGATTATGGAAGAATCAAGTATTTTTGTCCCCTTCAACCACCCACATTACCCTACTTCTTAAATTCCATTCCTCTTATTGTGACTTCAATATCTAATTATTTCTCTCTTTAAGATCTAGTAGCCTCTTTTTTGTGGAGGTAGAGAAATATCCTAGATCCTTTGGGTCTACCAGGGACTTTATCAACATATCTATCACAATCAATTCCTGCACCAATGCCTTTTCTTATCCCTTATCCATAGCTTGACAACTTTCTTCAACTCTTTAAGCTTGTACCAAATTGCGTCCATGCATGAAACCCCATGCCCCAAATGTGATGTGTGCCATGTATCTCAAACCAAAACTTCAAAATATTTCTCCTTAAGACAAAAATAGTTAAACTTGAAAGGATAAGCTTGCTTTGAAATTTCCTTGAACCATTCCAAAAATATTGAAAAGTGGTTAGATAAAAAATAAGGGAGGGTCCATGAAGCCAAATTATCCATACTACCAACCAGAACTAATTGTACAAAGAAATGATCCAATCTTTTATAAATACCCTCTTTTCCTGAATGTGTGTTTGTCCATGAGGACTGATTTTTGCAAGCCTAATATCCATCAATGATTTATGAGAAAATAAATCCCTAAAAAAATAACCCTATCTTGTCCTCCTTTCTATCTTTACCCCAGACCTCATCCTTTCCCATATTAATAATTGAGGTAACCTTTCAGAATCAAAGAACTAAGGTCCATTAAACCACTAGCTTCAATTTGATCCTACTACTTCTTCCTATCAGAGAATGGGGCATATATATTAAGTAGATGAAGGCATACATTTGACCATCTCTGAAACCCTGTTAATATTATTGTTGGCTTGTTGGGGCCTAACCCAGGTTCGGAGGTGATTTAGCCAAACAAATCTCGGTACTACTGGCCCTTTCGGCAACAGTCCATGGAGCGCAGACTGAGGTCTCACCCGAAGTAGTATGGGAGGGTGCTAGAACCAGGTTTCCGCACCCTAGAGATGTCTAATGTTTTCAAGTGGTTCACGGTTCGACCCTGCATGCACATCATTACGCGCACTTACCCGTACCTCGCAACCTGAGATGTTTCCTTTGCGCAACCCTACTTGGGGGCCGAACAATGTATTACCCAAGTCCTTACTAGTAGCCCAATATTAGTTGATTAACTTAGCTTCTTTCTACGCTTTTAATTATACTCAACAATATTCACAATTCATACAAGTGCGCGCAATAAATAAACAATATAATTGCAAATGAGATCAAACATGTAATAACTCAGTACAGATGCACAAAATTGGTAACAAAACCTTTCTTTATTAATCTTTTCTCCAGTTACAGACTCGACTCCGCCGTGTGCACTCAACTGCAGGGGTCCGTGCACTCAGCTGTGGACTCTACTAGGCCTCTACACACTCAGCTACAAAGCCTCTTCCTACTACTACGACGCAAGATACACTTAGAAACTTTCTCTGTACTTCTATTTCATACTTCACTCTTACTTCTTCCCTTTCTTTTACACTTAGAGCTTTGCTCTATTTATACAATCCCATGGTCGTGGACCATGGGTAGGCCGACATCACCTTCAACACTTAGGGCGGACAACCATATGACTCTAACATACATTTCACGCCCGCAATTCACGATACTTTATAATAATATCACTCAAAACTTGGGCTTTGAGCCCCAAAACATGCTGTGGGGAGATTCCATGTCCAACAATTATTCCTACATCATAATTAAAAACTCTAAAATTAATGACATTAGGATCCCACATAGCGAAAATTCCTCCCAATAGACTGAAGAAATTGGTCACGCACACATACCAAAGTGGAAAAATATTTAACAAATAATCCCAAGACTTTTCCCTATAAATCAATGCCTCTTGAAAGAGAACTACAATTAATTTATATATCTGGATAATACTACAAAGGAATATTCCTTTTGGGGAAGATCCCAAACCCCTCACATTTAATGACATTACTATCACTCTGGGGATACTCCACGGGTACAATCCCTCTAAGGACCCGAGAGCCAGTGAATGCAACATCTAAATGCCTGACCTTAATGCAAGCAAGATCATTTTCAGGAGGATAAGGATTCTCCAAGGACTCCTGGATGGATGAAATAATATCAGAAGGGGCAATGCAACAATTCTAAAATTTCTTAAATTTGACTCCTTTTTTTCTTCCTAGTTGTGATGTTTTTCCTAGAATTGGGACTCAGAAAAATATCCTCCTCATAAAAAAATGATTTTTTGATAGTGAGAGGCTCCAAGCCAATGGACTCGTCCTGAGCCGAGTTTTTGAAATCCACATCTTCTAAGGTTGAAGAGGAAGAAAGGCCTGATGGCATCCCAAATTTGATAGGTGATGAAAAAAATTCCCCTTCGAATTATGGGCACCTTCTGCCCTAACCCTGTCATGCCTAATAGGTGAGGGCTTGCTTCTAATGCAAGCTGGCCTGTCTACCCACTCAAGGGATTCAATAATTGAAGACAAAGGTTGTGGGGAGCCCATACTACTAGCCCTAATGACAGGGTTATAACATCTACCATGTGGGGTGGCCTCTCCACTAGAATGAGTCAAAATGACATCATTAATGATAGGGATATTCACATAATTAATAAGGGGAGGAGAAAATTTGTTGTTATCTAGCGTCGAGGGATAGTTGTTATCGGAATTCCAAAAAATTTCCTATCTTGAACCATATTGGAAACATTTAATCTACTCTCCATGATGAGAACCCCTGTGACAACCTGAAGCAAACCTCTCAGAGCACTCTGCCATGAGATGATATGTTGCATGAAAATAGATGAAATTGAAGGGGAGCCCCCAATAGTCTAAACATTGTTAGAAAGAAAATGGCCCCCATAAGAGATCAATCTATGTTGGTAAACCACCAAAATAGTCCATTTCAATTAAAACCAAAGAAATCCTTTTGTCGAGGCATCCCAAGCTCTCCTTCTCCAGAAAGAAAAATTTCTCAATTTTGTTTGCAATGGCTAAAATGGCCTCTTTTGACCACAACTCCATAGAAAAACCTAGAAATTTCACCCATAAATATTATGTCTAGGCACATTCTTCATTGGATTAAAGCCTGCTTTCCACCACTGGAGCGAAAGAAAGCCCCTTCCTTTGAACCATGGAATGGTAACTATGTAGGTTGCATCCTCAAAACATAGAAAGTGAAATGAGAACCATCTATAAAAAAATGCAGTCACCTTTGGTTTATATTTCAGGAGGGGAAACCAACTTTTTTACACCCAGACATTCATATGTTCCTCCATCCTCTTGGATAATTCCCACCTGCTGATGAGCACCACTTATTTTAAGCCTTCCACCTTGTCCCAGAATATGTCCACCCCAAAAACTAGACTTTGAATTTTGTAGGACAACTTAATTTCCTTCCTCCTCCTTAGCTCTTGCTCGGGTCAAAAATTATACATTTGTTGTTATCTAGAGAAACACCATCCTGCAAAGACATGCCTTGGTGGTCTAATCCCACTCTACAGACCAACAACACCTCTTTTTTTTCTCACTGTGAAGATGTTTTTCTTTTCCTCTGCTACCACTGTAACCTCTATCATCCCCTCCCACCCATGAGAAAAATCTTGGAAAAATGACCTTTTCTTCGCCATCGATCAAAAGAAACCTTCCTAACCACTAAACCAACTTCCTAGATCTGATGAAACCACTGTTACCATCTAAGAAAACCATTATACAGACACCGGAAAGCCACCTTGATTGATAGATAGAGATACCAGAGGATAAGAACCTGCCAACTCACCCTTCCATTGACCCACCCTTGATGAAAAGTGTAAACCTCGATAAACAAGAGGAAATGGAGAAAACAACACTAAACATGATCCCAGAGAGTGGATTTGGAAATAACCTCCCAGCACTAATGCATATAACCCGCCACAAACCATGTGTTCTATATGCATGACACCTCCTTAGAAATATCACATATACATAAAAGAAAAAAAAAATAATAATAATAATAAATAAATAAATATTAAATTAAATAAAATTAATTAAATTAAATTAAAATTAAAAAAAATAAATAAAAAAAAATAAAAAAAAAAAAAAATTAAAAAATAAAAAAAAATAAAAATAATTTAATAATAAAAATAAAAATAAAATAAAAAAATAAAAAATAAAAATAAAATAAAATAACAAAAAATAAAAATAAAAAAATAAAAAAAATCACTAGATTTATCCAATATACCAACTCATAAAAAGAAGATCTCTCTAAGCATCTCAATAAATATACTAAAATCCCTTAAACAATATTCAAATCCAAACTCCAAAATATGTCAAAATAAGATAGTTAAAGTCGTCCAATGAACAATACATAGCAATCAAGAGGAGCTAGGTCATCTTCATAAAAAAACAACCAACCTCCAAAATTAGAGACATTTTGAAAGTACTCCTACTGAAATCATGGACAATCTAAGCATAATGGCTATGAGAAAATATGTCGACTCAAAGGAAAAACACAGTGAATGGTCTAACAAACAAGTATTCACCATGCAAAAACCAAGAACTACCTCCAACTTCTAAAAACATTTAATTGATGATTCAAGTGGATATTTGTGGCCACCCTCCTATTCCACTTGGACCCCCACCATTGTTTCTTTCATCTTCCTTAATTGTAGCACAATTTACTATTTTTTGTAGTTTTTTGGTTCCTGAAATTTCGAAGTTGTTTTGAGGCCCTAAATGATGTTTTTTGGAAAATGGGAGTACAAATTTCTTGCAATAACGGTTTGTAGTCAAAATTTGTAGTCCTCGGATAGAAAGTTTCTAGCGATGTATTGTACTCGTCAAATGGAGATCGTATGCCAAAGTTACGACCTGAGGAAGTTGATGTACCAATTTACCCCAATGAGGCCCACAAACATTTGTCGCTTCATCTCCTAGGGTTAGGTTTTTGGATTTGTAGGGTTTTCCATTGTTTCTAAATAATAAATAGGTATTTGAGCCTCATTTTAACTTAGTTCAAAAGGCATGTAGTTACCACATTTCTTCTCAGAGATAAGCTACCATCTCCTGAGCTAGTTTGTTTCCATTTTGCATGTAAATAGTTTTCAGTACTTTGTTATTAAAGAATTGAAGTTATGTTTTCATTGTATCTTTGGGTTTCTATTTATATCTGTATTTCATTTTGTTCCTTCATAAATTTAGATCAATGATATTAGAGTGATCTGTTCTTTCTCTGTTTTTCTATGCATGTCCCCAATGAAGTTGGGGTATAAGGAGTTGGGAATTGAACTCGCTGAGCCATTGAAAGATTGCCCCCACCGAAAATTATGGCATCCCATCGCAGAAGAGAAGAAAGAAGAGGGAGCAAGAGATCCTATCAAACTTTTGCTTGAAGAATCCCTTGAGCGGTAAAGGAATGAGATGATGGACAACTTTGCTTAGATCCTTCAGGGGATGCCCACCGACGATGCATCTCAATCCAACAGTCACATCGGAGGCACTACCCCCATCAAGGTACAAGTTGTAGGTTTTAAACCCGTACAAAAATTACTTGCATATGAATTCTAAAAACAAAAAATAAGCAATGGCGAGGCATAAAACAAAAAATAGATATACATAGAGATTTTCCCTTGGATCCCAAAATCGGGACTACCAGATTGATTTTTCATTATATTCCTTTTAGTGTTACAATACATATATATACATGCCAAAGAATCCATAAACCCCAATCCATTAACCCTGGATTAGAACATAACCGTAGTTCCCTTAACCAAATCTACAAAATGCCATGGAAAGAAAACCATCATGCCCAAAACCATGTATGAAATCAATGCACAAAACCATAAGTAGGTCCACCCACCTAATATAGGGTCCAAAAACAAATTCTTGGGGCACTGCCCCAGACCCAGGCGGGCTACTTCTCCCCTACTACGCCCGACGCAACGTACAGGGGTGGCTACCACCCCCCCATGCATGGGGTAGTCATGGAAAGAATATAACACACACCCAACATTCTCCCACTTGTTGTTTTCTTTCCACAGGGGGCCACAGGAGAGCTTAGTCATTGGTCCAGCCCTAAAATGCCCATTGTTTCTCTACACCAAGAGAACTTCTCAGTGATCTTCGACTTTGTCAATGCATCTGCAATATTCTTCAAAGTGTCCACCTTTACCACCAACACTTTTTCGTCCTCAACCATATCCCTCACAAAGTGATATTAAACATCAATGTGCTCTGTCTTTGAACTATAAGCAGGGTTATTGGCCAAAAAAATTGCACTTTGGCTATCACACTCCATCCTTATAGCTTGTTGTACTAACCCCATACTTGAACACAATCTCTGCAAGCAAATTGCTTCCTTTCTTGCATGAGTGGTCGCCATGTATTCTGCCTTTGTAGTTGAAAGTGCCACTACAGATTACCTCTTACTCATTCAACTGACTACACCTCCAAATAGGTTAAAAAAATACCCACTTTTAGATCTTCTCTATTCCAGACCTCCAGCCCAGTCTGCATCAACAAAGCGATGTATGTCTAAAACTCTATCCAATCCTAGTCTTCCTTGATAGCACAAACCATAATCACTAGTGCCACGCAAATATCTGAAAACCCGCTTCACTACTATCCAATGATCCTTTCCTAGTTTTGCTATAAACTTGCTCAATACTCCCACTGCATTTGCAATGTATGGTCTAGTACAAACCATTCATACATCAGGCTACCAACTACACTTGCATATGGAACACAGAACATGTCCTCTTCATTTTCTTGTGCCTTGGGACATTGTTCATTAGATAACTTTACACCTATAGGAATAGGAACCTTCACCAATTTACTATCCTGCATATTAAACCTCTACAATATTGTCTCAACACACTTCCTCTGGTTTAACCATAGCTTCCTCTTTTCCCAATCTCATTTAGTTTCCATGCCCAAAACATAGCTTGCAGCACCAAGATCTTTCATGTCGAATTTGGAGGACAATTGGGTCTTCAAATCCTGGATAATTTCTTTGTCTTTTCCAATAAACAACATATCATCCACATACAAGACCAAATAAGTAACACGGTCACCTATTAATTTAAAATACACACAATGAGTTGCTTTGCTTCTAGTGAAGTCAAGTCCCCATATTTATGTATCAAATTTTGGATACCACATCCTTGGTGATTGTTTTAACCCATACAAAGACTTTTTCAACCTGCATAACAGTTATTTCTTACCCTTCATTGCAAAGCCTTCAAGTTGCTTCATGTAGATCTCTTCTTCTAGATCCCCATGAAGAAATGTTGTTTTCACATCCATTTGTTCTACCTCAAAACCAAAAACAGAAACAACTTCTAAAAGTAATCTAATAGAAGCTACCTTGGCAACAGGAGAAAATTATCATCAAAATCAATTCCCAACACCTAGAAATAACCTTTTTCTACCAACCGAGCTTTGTATTTCTCCACCTTTGTATTTCTCCACCTTTGCATTCATCTTCTTCTTAAACACCCATTTTATGCCAATGGGTTTCCTTCCAGCTGGAAACTCCACCAGATCCCAAGCCTCATTTTTGTGAAAATATGTCATTTCATCAACCGTGTACTCTTTCCAAAGTTTGCCATCCTCTGAATCTACTACTTCTCTCAGAGTTTTGGGATCATCATCAATAATAGATAAAGAAAAATTTTAACAAAAAGAAGATGGACTATACCTTTTTGGTTGCCTTCATTCTCGAACTTATCTTCTCATAGCTAGAGTTTGTGGATCTTCATCTTTTGATTCCTCTTTTGTTGTAGAGTTGGATTCTTCCTCCTTTAGCTCAAACTCTTTCTTCTTAGGTTCCTTTGGTAGGACTTCATGTTTAATATAACATCTTTCACCTCTCTAAACACTACATCTCAGTTGTACACAACCTTCCTTGTTTCTAGGTTCCAAAGCGTATAACCTTTTAAACCATCCTTATACCCAATAAAGATGCACATTTCATATTTACTATCCAACTTTGTTATTTTCTTCTTTGGAACATGTACATTTGCATCACATCTAAATACCCTCAGATGTGAAAGAGAAGGCTTCTTACGAGTCCATACCTCTTATGGAGTATTATCATCCAACACTGATGAAGGTGATCTATTGACCAGGTAACAAGCAGTCTCCACCACCTCTGCCCAAAATTCTTGTCGTAGCCTAACACCATTGAGCATGCTTTTTTCCTTTTCCTTCAACATCCTATTCATTCTTTCTGCAAATTCATTTTGCTAAGGTGTGTATGGAGTAGTCTTCTGTCGTGCTATGCCACACTTCTTACAGAACTCTTAAAATTCATTCCTGTAAAACTCTCCACCATTATTTGTCCTCAACACTTTTATCTTCTTCTTTGTCTGGTTTTTCACGAGAGCCTTAAATCCTTTAAAATTGTCAAAGACTTCAAACTTTTTCTTAAGGAAATATATCCATAGATTCCTTGAGAAGACATCTATAAATTATACATAACACACAAACTTACCCAGTGATGGAACTGACACAGGTCCAAACACATCATTGTCCACAAGCTCCAATATTTGTTTCGCCCTCTTAGCGCCATAGGGGAAACTCACCCGATTTTGCTTCCCATATACACATTTTTCATAGAAATCAAAATCCAGAAATAAATTAGACATACCTTCTACCATAACATTACCATGAAGTATTTGAAGGCCCTTCTCTCTAATACATCCAAGCCTTTGATGCCATAGCATGGTCTTTTCTCTAGAGACCACTAGATTTTCTGCTCCACTTTTAAGAACCACAAAACTATTTCACCCATCAATAACAATGCTACCCTGAAACTTGTATAGAGTTCCAATCTAAACTCCTCACATCAATACTAGTGCTCCCCAAACCATCTTGCAGGTATCTTTCTCGAGCACTATCTTTACACCTACATCATCCAACTTGCTTACAGAAATTAGATTTATGGCCAATGCAGGAATATGTAGAACATTAGATATCATTTTTTGGGATTCAACTGCGTTAAGTAAGTCATTCACGTATGACCATTTTCATGAGAGGTAGTCGCAACTGACTAATTTCTCATGATTTTTGAATAGTTCACTTAGCACTCATT
>APFE031049539.1:0-21325 GCA_000404065.3 Pinus taeda | reverse complement strand
TACCACTTTGGGAAGGGAAACATCGATCCATGGACCCATGTTGCCCCCAGATTTCCCAAAAAACATCGTTTAGGGCCTCAAAACGGCTCCGGAAGTTCAGGACCCGAAAAACTGCTAAAAATAGTAAGTTGTGCTACAATTAAGGAAACTGAAAATTCCGAAAGAGACAATGATGGGGGTCCAGATGGACTTGGCAGGTGGCCACCAATATCCACCTGGATCATTATATGGTGCTGGCAGTGTGGGTTGAGGGAGAGGGATTGTTCCAGCTGGCTTATTCATAGGTCTTTTCCAGTTTTGACTCTGCGAGGTGGAGGGTGACCATTGTGTTGAATATGCATTATTTTCCAAAATGGTGGACAATAAGGAAAGTTTGTCCAATTGGTTTGATTTGTTTGATTTGGCCATGGTGATATGGGGAATGGCTGTTGTGACCAGCTGAAGAAAGGTGGTTGATTCTGTCACATTCCATTATACTGTTGAGCATTATACTGAGGAGGCTGAAAAGAAGAGGATGAATCAATGCGCATACATGTTTGTCATGACTGCCACTGGCGGCACTGATTTAGTAGGTAAACCAATTCTGTTTCTTCTTTTGCTTCTTTGTAAACTGCTTTCAGTCTTAGGAGTGATGGGAAAATTTATATGGCGTGATCTTTCGTACTAATAGCGCAGATTTGGACTGTATCTAGCGGGCACTCTTTGTGGCTATGTTTCTTTTTGCATCTAGGGTAGAATATCGCCAAAGTTGTTCCACTTCTGCTTGCTTTTGTTTAGCTTGCATAATGTCCAACTACGTTGTCAGAGTTCCTAGAATATCAATTTTTAAATCTTCTAGTAGATTGTCGATTTCTGCATGGGTTATACCTCCATCGTAGATCTTGTTATCCCTTGTGATCATGTCATGTTCTGTTGGCTTCAGTCTTGTGTTGTCTCTTGAACTCCTGATACACAAATCAATGATGTCAGCAAATTTTTCCTGATATATATCACCTTTACCCATAATGTTTAATGTTTCAATCCATTGTTCTTTCATCCCTTTAATTAGTGTAGTTTTTAACATGTTGTCAGGCAAGGGTAAAGATGCATAAGGAGATCTCTAGAGATTGTATTGAAAGCATTCTAAATATTCCTCCATTGTTTCACTATGTCTTGATCTCATTTGAAATATTTCATCCTTTAATTCTCTGGATCTACAATAGTCTTGATATTTCTTTAGAAAAGCAATTTTCATCTAATCCTAGTCGTTTATAACGCCCCCACCTAACCCCATTGTTATAGACATATTTTGGCACTGCAACCCCAATCACATATCTCCATAAACCAAGGAACAAGGTCAGCTGATTACATCATCTCCTAGAAGTTCTCCACAGAAAACTGCTCAGAAATGGTAAAAACTGGACCATACAGACTGCTCAGTGCAGAGGGTGCGATGCATCTCACCTGCTCAATGAAAAAAGTTTGATGCATACTAAAAATCCCTTCTGTAGGGTGTGATGGGTGAGAGTAGACAAATGGCAGAGACAGTTTGCAAGATGGATGATCATGGAATCTTCCAGAAACTTCTCCTCTGACACTTGCCTCTCTGAATTCGCCCAGGGATGAGTAAGAGATCATCAATCTCCAAGTGGAATCAAGGACTATTAGAGAGAAGACACTAATCAAAATCCTAGAAGCTAACTCACCCCCTTGCAATCATTTATATATGGATCCCTCATCCCAGAGATCCAAAGGCTGGAATATTGTATCTTATAAGGAAGCGTTGTTGGTTTGCTAGTGGAATATCATAGTGTTGGGTGATCTAAGATTTTCATGAGGTGAAGAAGGGATTTCATGTTGGGAGTATGACGCTAGGTTAGATCAATGGGTTGTAATCCTCTCTTCTAATCTCTATATCAATAAAGTTATTCAAGTTTTCCTCCACATTCTTGTATGTTTGCTAATATATGCATGTGTGTGGTCAATATATATCTAGTCCTATACTGTTTATGATTGTAGATCTCTGCACTTTGAAGGTATTATGTTGCTTTGACTTTACAGGTACTATTTCAAGTGGAGTGGTCAAGGGAGGAGCAGCAAAGATCTGTCAAAGGGGAGAAGGAACAAGCAAAGAACCAAGCGAAATATCGAGGTAGGTATTCTTTGCTCCTCTCCTATCTATTTCCCGTAAAGGAAAGCGAAAGTAACTTTAATCTGTTTGTTTCTAAGATAAGTACCTGTCTTAGTGGGACTAACAGCTCTGCATAGACACTAAATTTCCTGATAACAAAATGGTGACTCCACTGGGGATTGAATAGATTGTTTTCTTCTCTATATTTGTTTGCTTTATAAACTTACAGACGGAGCCTGAAGTCAAGCCAGCTAGCCTTCGAACTACATTTTCTATGCAAGTGCAAAGTAGATCAATGTTGCTTCAGTCTATCTCCGGGTTTTGTTTATAAACTGAAAAATTGATTTGCAAACATCCTAATTGCCCTGGTGGTGGCTTAAGCAACCTCATTAGATCAGCCCCTGTGATTTACATTTAGTGACTATCATTTTCTTGGCTTAAATCCCTGAACTGAGCTGCAAACTATGACCAAGAACCCAGTTGAAGTCTCGTCCCTGGACCATCGCACCTTCTCCTCTTGGGAATATGGATGCATCGCACCTCCCGTGTGTAGTAGCTGAGATGCATCACACTTTCCCTGTGTTACAGGTGCGATGATCAGATAAGACCTCTTTTGCTTCTAGATTTTGGTTTTCTGTTCACTCTCTTCAACTTTATTAGGAGTTTTACTGTCTGTGATCAGTAAACCACTGTATAAACTCCCTTCCTTTGCATGATTCAGTCTCCATAGTACAAAGAACTGTAAATTTTTTTATGTATTGTTCGCCATTTACAGTCCTCTTTTACAAAGAAGTAGCGTAATCAAGCTATCATCTTTTGATTTGAAAGTGTCGCAAGTGTTGTTTTCAGTCAAAGAAAAGAATCCTATTGTTCTTGATGGTCCATTACACTGTTACTCTTGTATTTGATTTGAATTAATAGTTTTTCAAGTGTCAAAAGCAGTTTTCAATTCAAAGTCGCAAAGTGTCATCATTATCTTCCTTTCATTTTTTGAAAAGAAAATTGTTAATACTTTCACTTGAAATGATTCAAATTTGTACTAAGAAATATTTTTGTCATTCACACATTAAGAAAGTGAAAGCAAATACATGCATGTGCATTTGCATTTAGACTGCTCGTTGGTTTGATTTAGGACAGTGCATCTAGTGTGTGCTCTCTGCTCTATGTTGAAAGAATCTCATTTCTCTTTCCTTAGTAGCTAGGATTTTCATTGCAAAAACAAGATTAAACTATTGTTTATCATCTTAGATTGCATTTTAGGAATTATATATCTACATCACGTGGTGAACCTGAAAGGAAAACTTCTTAAGAAAGATCAACTATAAGATAAATTCAATGAACATAAAAACGTTTTGGAACCTAACGCACAAAATTTAGAAGTCTAAGCTAAAGACATATTTCGGCATCGTAAAGCATGGTAACTATCGCTTTCACTATTGGTTGGGTGATTCCTCCTCTTTGAGACGATAAGTGCCAGTATAGACTTGTGCTCCCACGTACCGTCGAGTATATATTGGGAGACCACAATAGGCTATATCCTTTATCCTTAGGAAGCTATGTCTACTGCCCTATCAATCGCAATGTACTGAACACAACATTCGGGAAGATTGACTACCGTACCTTAACAAGTATTATGTATTTTTGTGATTGGATTGGTAATCCCTCTGTCTAGATTTCCAAAGTAGTCTCTTTTGTTCCTTTTCAGACTCCTTAAAAGAAAAGGTCCATCTGAGCACATGTCACTTTAGACTCATTAAAAATCGAAGGCGACTAGAGTCATCTTTTGCTTTTTCTTGACTCTTAAAAATTGAAAAAGCAAGTTGTGTCGAAGCGTCTAAAATTCATTTAATTCAAAATCATTTTCCCCTCTATTTTGAGTTGATCGAGTAATCCGAAATCGTGGAAGAAATTCAATTGAAACCCCGTTGTTCGCGGAGACTTACGATTCAACCATCTTTGACTCCAGAAACGAAACTATTCTGGACAAAACGAACTCGTTTAACCATATCAAAGTCCCCTGGTTTGGTTGGAATAAGTGTTTTTACATCCTCAGAGACTCTGGTTACTCCAACTATTTTTGGTATCCCTGCCTCTACAAAAGAAATTCCACAGCCACAAGAGGACATTAGAACTGATCCTAGTGTGACGGTAAACACTTCTAGTCCTAAACCAGCTCCATCTACAGCTGATTCGGAAGGTGTTATTCCCAAAACATCTGTCGCTATGAAATCTATACCTTCTTCGGCACCAGAAATATTTTACGGACCTGAGGATCTACCTCTTCCACCTGGATTGATTTCTATAGAAGAGATTGTGGAGGATCCTCCGTCCAGTACTCCATTGCATTTTGGAGCCGGGATCACCCTATATCCTTCGTCATCAGAAGTTAGTCTCCCTTCATCGCAAGTTCCTGTAGAATCACTAGGGAATCTTTTGGATAGGCTAGATATGTTTGAACAACCATCGACATCTAGGAATGTGTCATCTGACGCGGCAACAACAGAACTTCCTGTTGCTACTCCAACAATGTTCGCTGGTGTACCATCTATCCCAACTAGCTCTCAATTGCTAGATGGAGTCCATCCAGGGACTGTTTTGACAGTATGGTCTGTTCCCATTTGTTCATCCGGAATAATATCCAGAATCTCTTATGTTGAGTCTCAACAAATTGATCCTTCGCAACAGTATCAATTTGGGCAGTTCGGTCCCCAAAGGCCAATCATTCCTTTGAGCACTGAATTGCCGCCATATAGCGGGTAGTATGCCCTTCCATTCTTTCCTCCAGGAGAACAACCATATGGAAGTTCGTAATAGAATTCAGGTCATGTTGGAATTACATCCAGTAGTTGGGTGTCAATACTGCCTCAACAACCAAGATTTGTATACTCAATGTAATAAAGCCTACCTGTGTCAAATATCCCCACTACACCGGCCATTGTGGCAGTGTCGCAAGTGAAAGTGTTGCATATTGTATGTCCACCTCAAGTCTCTCAGGTCATAATACAACAACCTCCTGTCTCCACAACACAACCACAATCACCGATTAGTGGCTCCCTAACCGGAGTGACCCAGGTTCAAATGGGTACAATTACCCCTCATCTTGGTCAAATAGCCAGTATTGGACAACAACAAATGGTTTCACAACCATGGCTGGTGCAATATCAACAACTGCAATTCCAACAATCTTACCAAGGATCTGAGCAAAAAATCTTTGCAAGTAATGGGCAGTCGTATTTTCAAAATGGTCAACAACGATCATTTCATAATGGTTATGCTCATCAACCTTACCAAAGTTATCAACATCAAATGCATTATGCTGGTATGCAAAGACCCACTAGTCAAGCGATACCATCCTATCCTGGGTATGCTTCGTCGAACCTGAATCAACAATTGCCCTTTGTGGCGACTTTAGAGTTACCAGATCTAAATCGGATAACAAATGATCCAATTGCTTATGCCCCTGGTGGCCGAAGATTCCTCATAAACTTCTGTCAGATATTCCTAAATCTAATGGAAATCCGGGTGAAGACCCATCGAATCATGTGATGACCTTTCATCTGTGGTGTTCATCCAACACTCTAAATGGTGATTCAAATAGGCTTCGCCTTTTTCAGTGAACGTTAACTAGTCTGGCAAAAAAATGGTACATTGAATTGCCAAGAGCTTCATTTGGTAACTTCAGCACCCTTGCCACAACCTTTTTAACCCATTTTCAGTTACCCATAAGGTACGAAACAGGAACAGAGCTTCTTACCAATTTCAAATAGACGACAGCCACTCACATATCTAATCATATCCCTAAGTGGCGGCGTCATCATGGAATGGTAAAAACATATGTTCCTGATCAGTTGTTAGCTGAATGGTTTATTAAGTCATTGTTACCTTCTATCATAGAAGATGTGGCAAAGATAGGAGTCATCACCAAAGAGCAAGTCATTGCTTGTGTGCAATATCTAGACTTGATCTACACTCAGTCTAGCCCGCTCTATGACAAAATCCCTGATGCTCCTAGACCAGAATTTTCCATTCCTCCTCCTCCTAAATCAAACAAGGACTCTCATATCGGTGATGGTGTGATAGGCACGACTAGCACAAAAAACGTAAAGGCTACATCGAAGAAAGCTTGTACAGTTTCTAGTCAAAATGCAAATGAAGAACTTCTCGCCTCGAAGGTAAATGCCGTGTCAACTGACAAAGGCAAAGAACCGAAGCAACCAGTG
The DNA here is from genome assembly GCA_000404065.3 of Pinus taeda. Lineage (NCBI taxonomy): Eukaryota > Viridiplantae > Streptophyta > Pinopsida > Pinales > Pinaceae > Pinus > Pinus taeda. Next base: position 14,995 of record APFE031049539.1, on the reverse strand, counting down.
GGCAAGAAGAAAAAGAAAGGGAAAAATAAGAAACAAGGGGAGTCGTCTCCTGAAAAATCTTTTACAAATCCTTATGGGCAAAGGAAACCCCCTTCAGGGTGTCAGATATGCGATGAGGATCATTGGATGAGAGATTGTCCACATAAAGCTGAAGTTAAAATTTTTTTTAAGAGTTCAAAAACCTCAGCAGTATTGACTGATCCATTTCCAAACCCAGGAACCAATCTGGTTGCTAGTGACAATGCTTCCCCATCCCAAGTGCTTATGTTTTCCATTTCAAAACAGTAGAATGATGCTTTGATATCGACAAGGAATAAATATTACGAGAATCCACAGTTGTCGAACAACAAGGCTACTGATCAGCCTAGTAGTTCGATAACAACTTCGACCAAAGTTGTGCCACCCATCATTCCTGAGCTAATGATAAAGACGCCAAAGGGAGTAGTACTCAAATCGACATTTAATCCTCATGCTAGAGTAGCACAAAATTATAATATAGTAGAGGACTTGGCCCAATCACCGTCTGCTATGTCGACACTTGAGGTACTGCAAAATTGCCCCTCCCAAAAGCAGGCTCTATTATTAGCAATAGGTGGGATTGACCCAACGGAATCCAATCTTGTGGCCTTTAATCATAAAGGATATGACCCTCAGTTACTTGCTCAACTTGCTTTTCTTATTCAAGTGAAAGCCCTCAACAAAACTATTCATCGAAAGATTATTGATCAAGGAGCATCTACATGTATTATGTCAATGAGTTGCCGGAAAAATTTGGGCTCACCACCCTTGTCGTGATCGTCAACAACGTTGAAAGCATTTGACGGATGAACATACACTCCATTCGGGATTTTAAGTAACTTGCAAGCTGAACTGGGGGGCAAGACAGTAGAAATTGATGTTGAAGTTATCGACAGAAACCTCGATTACAACATCCTACTGGGAGGGCCCTGGATATATGCTATGGCTGCTGTTGTGTCAACACACTTTAGAAAGATTGCATTTCCTTTCCAAGGAGGAATTACGATCATCGACCAACAAACATTTGTCCCCAACAATTCACAAGTTACGGGAAGCATTCTGATGATCCACGGGAGCTCTCAGTCACTTCAAAATATCGAAGTAGGCCTACTATAAGACCTGACATTGATGGGTACTTTTCCCTACTGCCTCCAAACAATTTGGCAGAAGTGGCCATAATGGGAACCTGCAATATGGTGTCTTCCATTCAGAAGATATCCGATCACGATGTTAGCATGAATCGTCGCAAGGTTTTGCCTCCAAGCCCAATATAAATATTGTAGCAATCAATGTTTTCGGGCATGGAGGGTGAACCCAAATCAACACTCCTCAAGCGTTTGGATAGATAGGTCTAAGGAATATGGTACCCCTTCAGATCCTTGGTCACATGTACATTATATAGACGAAGGAATTGTTCAGTCAATGATGATTGACGGGGTACCATGGGAAGATTACCACCATTGTTCCCATCTTCCAGATTATAAAGAAGATAATTCCAGTGACCTTGATCATCCTTCAGTATTTGATTTCCTATCGAATATTGTAAATACGGTGGATTACGAGCGAAACTTGTCCAATATTGAAGAGACTATCGCCATCAATATCTTGACCAAACCAAATGTTGTAGAGAATATTCATGTCAGCAAATCTTGTTCTCCTTCAGAACTGGAAATATATTACACTCTCTTTCGTGAGTTCAGGGATGTCTTTGCATGGTCATATGAAGAAATTCCAGGCATTGGCTCGAGTATCGTTGAACACAAAATTAAGATGTATCCAGATGTCAAACCAGTACGACAACGACTTCGACAGGTGCACCCCAAGAAAGCTATTGCCATCAAGGCGGAAGTTGAAAAACTCCTCCATGCTGGTTTCATTTACCTCGTTCCTCTAACCGATTGGGTATCGAATATTGTTCCTGTAACCAAAAAGCAAGGAACGATTAGAGTGTGCCTTGATTAGAGGGATGTAAATCAAGCTTGTCCAAAAGACAAATACCCTACACCCTCCATTGACCAAATAATTGGTGAATGCACCGGATGTGAAATCTTATCATTTATGGATGGATTTTATGGGTATAATCAAATAAATATCCGCCCACAGGACCAGTCACAGACTGTATTTATTTCTCTGTGGGGCACATTCGCATATCGCAAGCTACCTTTTGGTTTAAACAACGCAGGGGCAACATTTCAAAGGGAAATGAATTATGCCTTCCATGACATCAAGAACATCGTTCAACCATATCTTGATGATCTTCAGACTCACTCGCGAAAGCGGACCGATCATCTGAAGCATTTGAGAGTGATATTTCTACATTGCGGACACTACAAGATACGACTCAATTCGCACAAATGTGTGTTTTGTGTTGGTTCTGGTCGTTTACTTGGCTTTGTGGTCTCGAAGGATGGGATTCGTCTTGACCAATGTGAGGTTCAGGCAATCATTGATTTTCCTCCACCTTCAAATTTGCTTCAGATTCAGAAACTCCAAGGGAAAGCAAACTTTCTAAGGAGGTTCAATCCAAATTATGCCAAACTTGCTAAAGGTTATACTCGTCTGTTGAGAAAAGAAGTACCCTTCATCTGGGATCAGGTCACGCAAGCTTCCTTTGATGCTTTAAAGGAATCCCTAATAAAAGCATCATTAATGTATGCTCTTGATTATCAAAAAGACTATAACCTGTATCTGGTTGCAGCAGAGACGACCATAGCAATGGTTTTAGTTCAAGAAGACAATGGAATTGAACATCTTATCTATTATTTAAGTGAAAACTTAGATGATACGGAAAGCAAGTACTCTTATGTTGAAAAGCTAGCTCTCATAGCTGTTCAAGCGATACAAAGATTTCGACACTACATCCTCTTTCGAAAAACTACCATTTTGTCAGATTGCAACCCTATGACTTATATGTTGTCGCGACAGTTACTGTGGGGAAAATATTCCAAATGGATAGAAATTTTGCAAGAGTTTGATCTGAAATTTGTAAAATCCAAATCAAAGAAAGCTCTGGTTTTCACGGAGTTTCTATGCGATCTCCCATGGTCGTCCAACAATTCAACATCCAATGCAATAATCATGGATGAATCTTTGTTTCTGATATCTTCAAGCGATCTGTGGTATGGAGATATAATCATCTATCTCCAGATCCAAACATATAGGTCTAATACCTCCCGATCAGAGTAGCGACATACTCGATACCAAGCAAAAGACTACATGATCATTGGTGATACGGTTTACCATCGTGGTATCTATACAGTTTTACGGAGGTGCCTCACCCATGAGGAGGTCGAAAAAGTCCCAAATGATTGTCATTTAGGTGAGTGTGGGGGGCACTAATCTGGTTACACTACGATGCAAAATATTTTATGAGCAGGATACTTATGTTCAACAATGTTCAAGGATTGCATAACAATCAGAAGTTGTCATGCTTGTCAAATCTTTGATAGCAAAACCAAAATACCACCCACGCCACTACAGCCAGTAGTCGTTGTAGCGCCATTCGCCAAATGGGGCATATATTTCATGACATGTAACCCCACCTCGGCCGGGGGGCATGGGTATATCATAGTCACAGTAAACTATTTTACCAAATGGGCTGAGGCGATGCCCACATTAAACAACAGTGGCAAAATGGCTGCTCTTTTCTTTTTTAATCATGTAGTCTCCAGATTCGGTGTTCCACAAGCTATAGTCACAAATCATGGATCGCATTTTCGTAATCACATGATGGCCGAGTGATAGCTCTACTTTGTATTATCCGCAAGCTAATGAACAAGTTGAGGCAATCAACAAGGTCCAGAAGCGCATGCTGTAAAGGATGATTGGAGTCCATAAGAGGAGTTGGCACCTGATCTTGTACTCGGCCTTGTGGGCATACCAAACATCGGTAAGGAATGTGATTGGGTTTACACCCTTTCAATTGGTGTATGGCCTGGAAGCAACCTTACCAGTTCAGTGCGAAATCTCATCCCTCAAGCTCGCAGTCGACCTTCTCCCTGGAACTTCAGAAGAGGAGGCTCGTTTCTTGGAACTAATCCAATTGGATGAAACCTGTCATGATGTTGCCTTGGCTAACAAAGCCCATAAGGAATGATTCAAGGTGCAGTTCGACAAGAATGTTAAACCCTGTGTCTTCTCAGAAGGTGACCTGGTCTTACTTTACGACTAGGAGTCCGATAAGCTAGGAGCAGGTAAGTTCAAGTCTTTATGGGTGGGCCCCTATATTGTTAAGTGTGTATTAGCAAAAGGAGCCTACGAGTTAGTGGATTATGATGGGATTCCACTGGCACAACCCTGCAACGAGTCGTACCTTAAGCGTTACTATGCTTGACTCAGTGTAGTAACCCCTATGCTTTTGTTACATTTTTGTTCTCACTAAGGGTAATTGTTTTGGTTAGGTAATCCACTTTTGCATTTGTTACAGATGTCGAACCCATTGGAATCATTTTTTGGATATGCCAACAGAGAGAGCCGTAGTTCGCAGAACCTATCTTCTGCGGCCCGAGCCATCTTTGATCGAAGCAGCAAGTTAGTGAGTTTCAGAGGGGTATCTATTGGCCGATCAACGAACAACATCACTGAATACAACACGTTGATAGAGCTCCTCTCTGATGCCATTGCACATGGCATACACTGACCTGTTGTAAGGCTAGACTCGTAGCTTGTCATTCTACAGCTCACTAATGTCTATTCTGTATGGAATCCAGCTATCTATCGCATGTTCCTAAGGGTTAAGATTTTGGAAAGACAGTTTGATTCTATCAAATATCAACATATTTCCAGAAACTTAAACACATTAACAGATTCATTGGCAAATTATGTGTTATATAGACATTTGCGACATTTATAAAAGAAAAACATTTCATCAATATTTGCATTAGGATCATGTAACTTAACCGAAATGAAGCTCCGAAAATTAAAAATATATATATAACTGTTTATGGTTTACACATAGTGTTCTGTGTCCAAGACAAAATTGGTCAAATGACCCAAAAACTCAAAATGCTAGGGGGCACCCTAGTCTAATGATGCTGGTGATAACAAGTCACCACTTGTACAATCATGTGTAAAAGCCTAGTCCATTGACGTGACACGCCAGTAGTATGTCACTGTAATCTTAAAGGCAGCTCATTAGTCCTCACATCCGGGATACCGAGAGTGAGGCCTTCCATCTGATCCTACAATGTTGCAAGAGTCTTAGCCACATCCAGGTCACGAAGGATAGCCCTCCCTAGAGCACTCTCCTGCTGGAATGACTGCTGGTGCTCTCAGGTGCAATGATGGTCGCACCGGTCCGATATTTGCATGAGCACATGAGTTTTGATTAGTCTTGATGAAAGGAAGCACATGAACATTATAAAAGCAATAAACAGGAATATGGTCAGAAATTTTACCTATGGCACTCCACTACTCACTAGCCAGAAACACCAAATCTGGGTCGCCCTGCAAATCCATACCAACATATGGACACTTGGCATAAACCATCTCTTGATGGTTGAACCACTCGAAGAAGGCATCAGAGAAAGAAACCTATGGCTGACCAGCATGTCAGGCCATAACGTCAACACATCTCTGCATTCGTGGCTCAGTCGGTGGCGGCAAACTGAGTGAAATGTACTATGGCTGCATTAGTGGGATCTTCTCCAAGGCGAAAGCGGTCAAAATGGAACCATATCCAAAGTCCTTAGATCACCCATTTTTCACCTTGGTAAGTTGTTCTTTTATCACTGGAAGTATTACATCACACCAGTTGAACACCTTCGGTGCAAGGCATTCTAAGGCATATTGCATAGGACCTGTTGGCCAAGTGAAGAGCCGCACTACCAACCAGTCAAAGGTGAACAAGATGGTCCTCAAAGACCAGTCAGTGACATCTTGGATATTGATCTTTCCACCCCTACTCGGCTGAGATCCTTCTCTACAGTATCGGCGAATATAATCCTTCATGGATTCACCCCCACGGGCGGAACCTGATAGTGAGAGAGGGGCACCACGCCTCGATAAGCCGGTCAAAAAATAGATGTCCATGACAGTCAAGGGGATGGATTTGCCTCTAATCTGGAACACCTAGTTTGTAGGATCCCATGCATCAAGGAAATATTGCAACAAGTTGATTTGTTGCCTCATGCTAGAGATGCAGAAGAAATTGAGCAAACCATAGTCCCGCAATGCAGTTACTGTACCCGAATCATGTAAAGAAACCATGTCCTATTCTTCATGCTCACATTCTCACCATGTAACAACCATTTTTCTCTGATGAATCTCTAAAAACAAATAAGAGAAGAGTTAGGATCCTAATTTGGAAAAAAAACAGGAAAAATTTCTATGAAAAAGCAGTGCACAAAGTTCCCTCCTTGCACCCATCGCACCCTAGCTGTGTACTAGGAGTGATGCATACTGACTGGCGAATGACCAACCTAGTATGCATCATACCTTTCGATGTACACAGGGTGCGATGGGGGCAGAACAAATTGTTCAAACCCCATAGGCTCAGGAAAGCAGGGAAACATGCTCAGAATTCAAAAAGAAAGGAATGCAACTGAAGAGCACAGGCTTAGCTCCTACCTGGTCCAGACGGTGCCAAGAATCATCCAAAAAATCTCCCAGAATCATCTAGTGAAAATCGAGAGGCAAAATGCCTCCAAAGTTCCAACAATCTCAAGCTCAAATGAAATGGTAAAATGAGGGGTAAAAAAATACTTTTAAGTTACTTTTCACGTAATTCAAGTAGGGTATTAGTGTTTTAACTCAATTTCCAAGCATGTATTTTCATTTCTAATCAGTTTAATGGAGAAATTGAACAAGTAGTACAACCATCAAAAGAACATAGTGTTAACAGTGGGTCGAATATCAACGACCATTATCACGAGCATTTTTATGCAAAGTTCAAGCTCGTTAAAAATTAAACCTAAGCGATGAGAAAATGTTCCCCTGGAGTTTAAGCTCATTAGAAAATGAACCAATATCTGGTAAATAACCGTTACAAATGGATTATCATCAGCTTTTTTGAGCCCTGGTCGTGTTCTTACGATCACCTCCACTCTGTTTAGCCGATCATACGCCTCCATTTGATTGTTTACCCTTTTGAGGAACAACTACGAAGAGTGAATCTATTAGCCATCCTTGTGACATTATCGTGATTGGAAAATTTAAAACCTCACCTCAAATCAGCAGCTACCTAAAAATATCACTCGTTCCTCAAAAACGAGTCTCCTTTAAGCTCTTTTCACTTGACTCATAAAATATGAAAAGATTGCCGAGCAGTTGGCCTCTCCAACTCGTTAAAGCTACTGGGAATGCTATCCCTCCTCTAGATTTTAATCTTTTTGGACTTGAGGGATTATTACACAAAAATATCGAGTGCTTGCCTTGTTCGGCTTATTAAAACTATAAAAAAATCATCCCTTTCATATTATTTTATACTTTTTCGGACTTAAGGGATTATATGACGAAAAAGGATTACTAGAGTTTCCTTTTCGTCCCTTTTCAAACTCTCTAAAATTTAAAAAGGACCGAGTTATCTTTGTCATTAAACTCGTTAAAACAGTAGCAAAAAACTTGTCCATGCAGACAAGAACGAGTTTCACTGTTGCTAGGCTCGTTAAAACATAGCGACGAGTGCCCGAAGGGAAAATTATAGAACAAGCATATGTTATCCTCCTCAAGCTTGATAGAAATAAAGAGGTATCGGTCAGCAATGACTGGGGAAAATTGGGAAGAAAACTTGAAGAAACTTTATTGGTAGTGAGTCGCTCTTGAACATGACACTTTCACTCCATGTCTGAGTCGGGTTGGGTTATTCCATTCACCGATCATACTACCATTGGTCCATCGTACCATCCATCTTTGGGGTTAACACTACCAATCCATTTCAGTGTTGCCGGTATGTTCAAGAGAAGTCGATCAGAGAATTCACCAACCCAGCTTGTGTCTCACCCACTGCAATACCTTCACGCTTCATTCTTTCATGATCGCCACCCTGAACCCTATATCATCAAATCATTTTCACCTCCACAAAATCATGTGCTCCGTTTCGTGTCATATATGTGGGATTCATTAAGGCCCTCCTACGATGGGTCTCTTCTTATCGACATCAGCTCATTATCCAAGAAGTCGATGTAGGGACAACCCTTTCAGTACTTTGAAGCTTGCATGCCTCAATGGAAAGTTTCTCTCTTCCGGCAACAGGTTTACATCAATGGCCTTCGCCTGAGAGATTTTGTGTGATGTTCGGCACCAAGTCCCATTTTCACACCACACAAATTGTACTGTAGTACCTTGAGGGTCATCATCATCATCGGTGATTCCTCTCTCCCCTATTAACAACTTACATCATTGGCTGGTAATCAGGCAATGTCTTTCCATGTGGACTCCAGAACATTTTTCACATGGATCGACTTGTACTTTGGGAGAATATTTGACGAGTTTGAAGACCCCAGATCTAGTTTCATCCATCCGGGCTGTGATATATTCAAGAAAATAAAGACAACAAATGTACATCATTGCTGCATAGATGATCATCTGAATCAAAGGATGATGGCTCTATCAGAATCATCAGTCTGCCACATAGACGATTGTCTGTCCTACGTACATGAAAATGAATTTATAAAGCTGAGCATGGGAATGCCTGCCTCAGCTAGATCATGAAAATATTATGAAGATAATGTATTGTATTGTATCTTATTATAGGTCACCTTCCAGTTCGAAAAAACCTCGGATCGTCATGATAAAGCATTTCACCTGACATCAAAAGATTTTCGACCTCAAGCTTTAGGGGGCAACTGTTATAGACATATTTGGGCACTGCAACCCCAAATCACATATGTCCATAAACCAAGGGCTTTTGAGTCCCTAAAAGTGTTGTTTCATGCCCTAAAGGAACAAGGTCAGCTGATTACATCATCTCCCAGAAGTTCTCCATAGAAAACTGCTCAGAACTGGTCAAAACTGGACCATAAAGACTGCTCAGTGTAGAGGGTGTGATGCATCTCACCTGCTCAATGCAAAAAGTGAAATGCATACTGAAAAGCCCTTCTGTAGGGTGCGATGGGCATGAGTAGACAAATGGTAGAGACAGTTTACAACGCGGATGATCATGGAATCTTCCATAAACTTCTCCTGTGACACTTGCCTTTTTGAATTTGCCCAGGGATGAGTAAGAGATCATCAATCTCCAAGTGGAATCAAGGACTATTAGAGAGAAGACACTAATCAAAATCCCAGAAGCTGACTCACCCCCCTGCAATCATCTATATATGGATCCCTCATCCCAGAGATCTAAAGGCTGGAATCTTGTATCTTGTAAGGAAGTGTTGTTGGTTTCCTAGTGGAATATCATAGTGTTGGGTGATCTAAGATTTTCATGAGGTGAATAAGGGCTTTTATGCTGGGAGGATGACGCTGGGTCAGATCAATGGGTTGTAATCCTCTCTTCTAATCTCTATATCAATAAAGCCATTCAAGTCTTCCTCCACATTCTTGTATGTTTGCTAATATATGCATGTGTGTGGTCAATATATATTTGGTCCTATATTGTTTACGATTGTAGATCTCTACACTTTGAAGGTATTATGCTGCTTTGACTTTACAGGTACTCTTTGAAGCGGAGTGGTCAAGGGAGGAGCGGCAAAGATTTGTCAAAGGGGAGAAGGAACAAGCAGAGAACCAAGAGAAAGATCGAGGTTGGTATTCTTTTCTCCTCTCCTATCTATTTCCCGTAAAGGAAAGTGAAAGTAACTTTAATCTGTTTGTTTCTAAGATAGCTACCCATCTTAGTGGGACTAGCAGCTCTACATAGACACTATATTTCTCGATAACAAGGGGATTTGATTGATAGGAAGGGAGAGGGAGTTAGGGATCCACAAAAGAGGGAGGAAGGTCCACATCTCAAGGGGAAAGCCCTTAAAGGTAGGATCAAGAGCTCCAAATGGGAGAGCTTGACCATATCTCTACCTAACAACATCCATCTTGTTGTTTTTCAAAGTTTTCAACATATGAAGCTTCTCCTCCATTTTGAGAAAACCTACGAGAAGAGGTTCAATGTGGGATTTCATATCAAAATTTTCATTGGCAATGCTAGGTCAAATAATTTTAGCTTGCCATCAGCACATCGAAGTAGTGGAGCAAAGAGCGTTGGTCCTTAAATTTAGGGTTTCAATCAGCCTTCTCCAGAATTGACTTAGGGTAGTTTTTTTTCCATTCTTGAGGGATGTTTCAGTATATGTTTCATAATGAGTACACTTCATATTTGTCAAAATTTTGGCACTTAGGGATGTGGAACAGGAAGTAAATAGGAGGTTTGACAAAATATTATGTAACAGATGCTCCCTAAAGCATGAAGGTAGAAAAGGGAGTGATGGGTGAAATGCTTTATAAGTCTAGGCAAGGACCAAAAAAACACCATCAGTAGACCTGCAAATAAAACATATACATATACATATCTGACATATCTGATATAAACATGCCTAATGATACATGAATAGGCATCTAATAATACATGAATCCACGGTGTGGCCATAACCATCTGAATAGAAGGGATCATGTGCATGGATCCACGGTATGGACACAACCATCTGAATAGAAAGGATCATGTCTATGGACCCACGGCATGGACACAACCATCCATATGAAAAGGACCATGTATACAATCATGAATACTCAATAAATCCTTGCAACTTGGACTTATCATATGAAATCCAGGGTCTTCATCTCTATCTTGATGAAAGTATGAATCTAACCATATGAATATATGTGTTGAAGTCAAACATGATAGAAAACCATCTGATTACTGGTCAATGATGTAAATTGTTAACAGGCATAAGAGAAGCCACCAATAATGAAAATGGCACTTAAGGTGGAATCAACACAATCCATGAGTGTGAATAATGAATCTAAATTCAAACATTCATAGAATCATTCGATTCAAGGTCAATGATCTAAACCTATCATCGAGTGCAAATAACTTTCCATTGAGGCATGTAAGCTCCAAGGTACTAGAATGGAGTTTCTAGATCATCTTCTTGGATAATGAGATGAAGTCAAAAGGAAGTGATACGTTGAAGGAGGGCCACAATACATCCCACATCATCGACATAAAGAAAATGATATAGTAGAATAGGTCAGTTTGATTCAGGATTGTGGTAGAAATTTCGACAATGTATAAGTGGTAAAAACTATAGATAAGACTTCTCTTGAACATATCGGTGACACAACTCTAGAGTTTGGCAACATTTGACTCAACATAGGATCAGAGGTCATGATGACAAAGCAGTATAATCAAATGAGAGGTAAAATGGATTTCCCAAACCCGGGAAGGAAAGTGACTAAGTGAGGATATCCCAAACCTGACACGAGGAACAAGTAAGTGTCATGTTCAAGAGTGACATGTTGCTTTTACACAAAATACAAGAGATGTTCACTTTAATTTCCCCCCTATTTCTAGTGAGTATCCCATTGTTTTTTATCGCAATATTGATGGGGATACCATATGCCTGCCATATAAGTTCATCCTTCGGATGAATCCATCCTAGTAAGTCTAACAATTACTAGGAAGGAGAAACTTTGTCTCGTCATGGTGACAAGTCCTATGTCATTTATGTTTTACGAGTCTGACAGATGGGTAACTCAACATCTTTTTCATGTTTAGAGAGTTTGAAAAAGAGGCGAAAAAAGAAAAATCCAAAGGTCCCTTTTCGTAAATCATCTCTTGAACCCAAAAAGGCAGAAAAAAATATCCAAGAGAACCTCTTAGCCATGTTTGACTAAGATATTCCTTTTTCGTAAAATAATCTATCTCAGTCTGAAAAAGGGTTAAATTTATACTGAGTAGATGTCATTTCATTTACTTTAATGAGTTTGAAAAGACAAGTGCTCGACAATATTTTCATATTTTTGGAGTCTAATAAGAGCTTAAAGATGACTCTACCTTGAGGAATGAGTGGTATAAAAGGAGAACAACTAGTTCTGGTCATGATGGAACTTCTCAAAACATGTAAAGGTCAAGAGGTTGGATGATAATACCACTCATCGCATATGTTCCTTAGGAAAGGGTAAAACAATCAAGTGAAAGCATATGTTTGGCGTAAGAGATGGTGATGATGGAATGAAAAAACCAAGGTTCATCTGCGAAAAACAAGCTGATAGAAACAAAAGTCACGAGGTAAGATGAAAATGGTTTCATTTTTACACAAACTTGAAACATGGGAAACTATGCTTAAGTATGCTTGAGGAGAGTTTCATTTTTTTACAAGCTTGAAAAATGAGAAAACATTATGCTTAGATTTGGTTTCACTTTTACACAAGCTTGAAATGGAAACAAACTATGCTTAGATTTGGTTTCATTTTTACACAAGATAGAAATGGAAACAAACTATTCTTGGATTTGATTTCATTTTTACACAAGATTGAAACAAAGATAAACTATGCTTGAGATGAGTTTGCATGCCCCCAAAATAATGACTCAATTCGAGCTACATGCCCCCCAAGTTCATTTCATTCACTGAAGTAGACTACTGGTTACTAACAGGTGGATGGAATGAAGGTTCACTTACGAGATCAAGTGAAAGACTCGACTGGGATTTTTCTAGATCTAATCAAAGATTTGAATTGGAAGGGGTTTAGTTTCATGGTTTAACAAACTTGACATAGTAAAAGAACCATGCTCATGACACCCTATTTCATTGTTTACCAATCTTGACACAAGTAAAATAACTCTGCGCATGACACCTATTTAGTTATTTTAACGAGGTTGACATGGTAAAACAACTATCCTCATGATGCCTTATTTCATTTTTTAATGAGGTTGACATGGTAGAATAACTATCCTCATAGGAACCTTGATCATGGACTATAAGAGACCATGGCTTCCAAGAGGTTTTCATCAGATGGGAGAACAACGCTCTGGAAGGGAAAAATGTCAAGGGATTTAATGGGAAGATCAGATTCCAATGCCCTGAGTACATGACACACTATATCACTAACCAAATCATCAGTAGATATAGGAATGGAATAGATGGCCACATAATTAACCTATGGCGGGGGTGATACCACTTGCATAAAAGAACCATTTAGGGAATATAGCTAATTGGGAGTCATATCAAGATCAACAAACAAAATTTGATTGATGATCACTATTCTTCCTTCATGTGGGAAACACATCACTCGAAAGAGGGAAGAGACAAGAACTCGCATGAGATAAACATAGTCACGACCAAGAAGTATATTAAAATCCAATGGGCCTTGGATGACCATCACATCTATATAGATAGTCTTGCCTCCGAAAGTAGTAGGAAACATAGGAAAGATCCCTAATGGTTGACTGGTTCCTCTGTTAAAATCCGACATATTTTAGGTGATGGGAACAAGCTGTAGAGAACCTAAAGCTTTCCAAGCAGTGGAGGACATAATAATAACATATGCACCCTTGTTTATGACTATGTTAGGTAGGACCATATTATAAGGCTATATTGTGATCTAGAAAGGAACATAAGACAAAAGACGATTGTTGGGTGATTTAATTCTCTGTTAAATCCCTATTATTTAATTGTCAACCTGCGAGTTTCATAAAACTTAGAAGCAAACCAAAATATATGGGACCTCAGATGCAACTATAATCAGCTTTAGAAGATAAGTTATGGAAACTGAAGGGAATGCAATTATAAACTAATAGAAGTGCATATTACAAATATAAAATTTAACTAAGTAATTTCTAATTCATTATGTAATAAGCAAGAAAAGTGGTTTGCAACTTAGGAGAACCAGATTTGTCCTTCTTCTAGAATACTACTTCATGAATAGAAATACAAAATCACTAATGGACGATAGATTAAAATGCATAAACAAATAATAGAAAAGGCTCCTAACTAATGAGGTTCTTTTTGTTGTTCATTACAAATTCATTCATCATTATTGCCATTGTTGGAAAACTCAAAATTCAGAAAATCACTTGAAACTAGAAAAAGAAAATGAATTGCAATTATTACTCATATCAAATGGAAAAGAGCCTAACTTAGACTCTTGTTTGTCCTTTCATATGTTGATAAGATTTAAACTAAAATTGATTCATTAATAATGAAAAATATTCAAAAATATAAGTAATTAAATGAAAGTAAAATCTATAATGAAAATAAAAATATTGTCTATCTTCCTTGGTTGAGCCATGACATAAAATTTTCCAGTTTGTGATATCATTGGCTTCTGTACCTGCAAGACTCAAAGAAACATGATCACATAAAAATACTTTATCAAAACAAAAACACATGTCTATAACATTCAATCTTGTAATCAGGATTCAATCTTCCATCTACAAGATTCACTTCAAGGCAATTTGTAAAACAATAATCGTGTAGATGAAGCGCCCTTATCGTTCTTCTTTTTGATCCATTTTCAGTGTTGAAAAATATGCTGGTAGATGGACGGTGACTGTGTAATAGTGATGTGGCAGCGGGTGACATGGAAAATGGATGATGTGACATGTTGACTATTTGATTGATGATGTGGCGATGAATGTGCAATATTGGCCAATGTTGTGCTACCATGTGGTGGCAAAATTGTTGTTTAATTAATGTTGTGTCAAAATTGTAGAATAATTAACAAATTCCAATCCCCACAAAATTTAAACTCATAACCTCCATTATGCAATTTGAATAACTTACCAATAAATCACAAATCACATTTATAAATTTAATGAAATTTTAGAAATTTTAATTATTCTAAAAATGAAAATTGAAACAACAACTTGACAAGTGGCCAATCTAAATCCAAGATTTTTAGAAAAATATGATCCCAAAATATTTGCCAAATCATTTTTCATATCTTTTGAATTCATCCTTTCTAAGATTTTTAGGAAAATGGAATTTCAAAATATTTGTCAAATCATCTTTCATATCTTTTGAACTCATCCTTTTTGCCCAGAAAGTGGATTTTTTTAACCAATTTTTATTCTACAAAAGCTTGGGAAATGTTTATGATTTTCTTT